>CM046457.1:6097558-6172558 GCA_025506515.1 Flaveria trinervia | reverse complement strand
AGTAGCCTCGTCGTATAGGGTCCCAACGCTAGTAACAACTCAACTTTAATTTGAGTTGATAATACTTTTTTTAGGAACATCAATGAATATTATAAATAAAAATCCCAAAACTAATAAGACACTTGACAAGAGGAGAGAAAAAAACATAGCATTATATAAGAGAAGTATTATACATCGACTTTTAAATTTTAAACCATTTACTTTTTATAATAATTACAAACAAGAAAATCATCTTCTTATGGAACTTATTTAAAACTAAAGGTGAACTAATTAATATTATGATCATCTTAGATTCTGTTTTTCTTGATATCTTTTATTTTCAATATAAGAACTCATAATAAACGTTTACTTTTCATATATCTATTTAGATTCTCTTTCTTTCACAAGTATTGGTCATGAAAGCCAAATGATTAACTTTTGTCCACATATACCAGAAATACCAATAAAACCTCTTAAAAAGATGAATCACTTTTCCCGATTATGGACTATATTAAGATAACATTGGAAGAAATAAATTTCGTAATTTTATTTAAGAGTAAATTACAAATTTTGTTATTTAAGTATATTTAAAATTACGGATCTTGTACTTAAATTTTAGTAATTACATTGAGTATTTTTTATTTAAAAATATGTAATGATTTTTATTTTTACTAACGGCAGTTAATTTTTTCTATTAAGTTTTTGTAAATACCCATTTTACCCTTAACCCTCAAAAGGGCAAAATGTGTAATTTTTATGAATCTTTTATTTTCTTTCTTGTGTGCTTATTTTATTAACTTTACTTTTTATTATTTCTATATTTTAACCATTTTTTTATTTTAATTACTTATCTTAAATATTATTAACTAGTATTTTTAATCATCTAAATATGAGTTATGATTAGTTTTATTATATTAAAATATATAATAAATTACTATTTTATTTTAAAACATTCATCAGATGGCTGATATTTATTTTATAATAAAATATATTTTAGAAAAAATCCATTTTCAATAAGACTTATATAAAAATGTATAGGAAAAATAAAAAGATTATGTATTAAATTTTTCTATAAAAAAAGCAAATAGACCAAGAAAGAAATTCAAGCCTTAAGTAAAAAATTAAAAAAAAAATATTGTGCGGTGTTAAAATATTATTGGCCCAATCAATTTTTAAAAAAATAGAAATAGTGTGGCACATGGATCAGTGGGTTCTTCTACATGTTGGGTCTTGGCTTTGGTTTGACTTTTAAGATCTCTCTCTCTCTCTCTTTTTATCACACCCCGATCGACGGCGGAATCATCGGGGTGGACGAATGTGAAACGATTGTTCATAGCACATGGAACTAAATAAGTTGTAATAATATTAAATATTATTTTTAATTGAAATTACAAGATAATTAAAGTAAACACAACACAAAACAAGATACAACCAATAACATAAGATTTTCAATTAATCTAGGTCCAAGTCCTATATGAGCACAAAAAGATGTTCAAGTATCAAACCAGAAACATGTTAAAATAAAGGGTCAACTATAAAGTTGGTGAGTTCCCATGGTTTAAACACACGCATACATATATATATATAAAGGTTTACAAGTAGCAATTCATGTCTATGGTTACGAGTTAGCAAGCTTATAGAACACATACAGTTATAACCAAACCTCGACTTGATTACAAGTATATATGATTGGCTAAGTGTATTTGATTCCCATGATGAACAAGCATACATCATCAGGAGCCGGCAATACATCGGCTTTAGCACCAAATAGGCTTGTCATGCCCAAAGATCTAAGACGTTGCCAGGCTAGCAATAGTTAATGATTGTAAACAAAATATGTATCTCATATAACACTTACAATAACACAAATAACCATGACAAAAAATAAATATGAATTGCATGTGCATTTACGAGTATCAAGATGTTTACAAGTGTAACTTTATAAGGTTAACATGGTTCACCCTAAAAGGTGTGAAATAAACTAAAAAAGGGGCATGGAGAACTCACATGATATATATAGGTGATGATAAGAATTTAAACGATTCTCCAACGATTTCTTTTACAAGTTACCTAAACGTATAGATTCCAATATTAAGTTCGATAATAAGATTAACAATGAGACGTGAACTAGGGTTTCAATTGGAATTTGGGGGTTTAAATAATTAAGTATAAAAATAATAAATCGTTTATGTTTTGGTTTAATAAAGGTAACATAAATCAATTTAAGCCCAAGAATAATTAAAAATGTCTCAAAAAGTTAAGTTACTGATTTAATAAAAATTAAGTATAATATGTGAAAAGAAATAATTACTTTAATAATTAATTATTTAAAACTTGGTAAAGAGAATTAATTAAATACTTATTTAAATGACGTTAAAATTATTTAAATTCTTTTTATAAAGTTTTGAGCTTTTAAAATGATTTATCATAAAGGTTTTATTATACAAAACCTATAAAAATGAGAATAAATTTTTAATAGCAAATTATATTGTTTTATAAGTTTCAAGGATGAAAGTTTAAGGAATAACATTGATTAAATAATTAAGATTTAAAAATGTAATGTTAGTAGAATTAAATAATGTAATTTATAATAATTAATTTAATAAAGATTAAGTATGAGTTGTGAAAAGAAATAATCATTTTAATAACTATTTATTATATAGTATGGTTAAACAAATAATTGAATAATTAATAATTATTTGAATAATTATTTATTAAGTATTAGTGACACGTAGTTTTAAAGTGTTTTAAAATAATCTATGTTTGAGCCATAACAGATTTATAACATTAAATCATATAAATGACTTAATAATATTTTATAACCTTTGTTATTCTTTAAAAAAATAATAATTAAATTTAAAAATTATAAGTTTTAAAATCTTTTAAAAATTAATTTAATAATTCTGAAAAGTTTCAATTATCAAATAAATTTTATTTAAATTTATTAGTATAATAATAATTTTCTGAATAAAAGAAAATGTAGGAAAAACAATTAAATAAAAAGTTGGTAGGGGCCCGGTTCGAAACCGGGACCTCATGCCTATGATGGGTGTTAACTACCAGTCGGGCTAAAGCCCAGGTGTGATCAAAATCCTCCTTAAAATGTTTTAAACTCTAATTGCTTATTTCCCCAAATCATTATGAAACCTAATTCGATTTGGATCCAATTTGTCACACCCCAACCTTGACGGCGGAAACGTCGAAGTGTGAGGGTTAAGATTGTTCACAACCACATAACGCTATGATTAAATGTAAATGTCATTACTTAATTGTTTTCAAACACCACATACATAAATATCTCAAAATCAAACAAACAATACAGTAAGAAATCCCAAAAGTTTTTATTAGGTCTAAGCCCATGTCCTAAGTTTAAGCATTTCCTTCAATCATCTTTTAAGCTTGCACATTACCTGAAACATATTGAAAAATAAGGTCAACTAACAAGTTGGTGAGTTCTCATGGTTTTAAGTACAATAAGTATACAAAAAAAAATGTGGCAATTCTAGTCAATGGTCACAGAATAAGCAAGTATATAGAACATGCATAGTTACAACCAAACCTTGACTGAACAACATAGGAATAAGCGTGATTAGCTAAGTGTATTTGGTTCCCTAGTGCACAAGCATACGGCTCCTAGGAGTCGGCAATACATCGACTTTAGCACCAAATAGGCTTGTCAGGCCCAAAGATCTAAGACTTTGCCAGGCTAGATTTAGTTAATGATTGCACACATATAACACATCTCATATAACTTAACACATTCAATTAACCACGACAATGTAAAGAACTGCACGTGCATAATAAGTATCAAAGCGTGTAGGGGTATGTTTGTATAACCAACATGTTTCGCCCCGAAAGGTGTAAAATATATGTAAATGGGGCATAAGAACTCACTTGTTAATAAGGGTTTGAAGATGAAATAAGAATAACCGCGAATAAGATCCAACACAAACGTCACAACACGCCTAAACGAAAATAAAGTAGCGCGTTATAATTTGTTTGATGATTAATTGTAGGTCTAATAGGATTTAATAATTATTCGTATCTATTATATGTTATTAATGCGATCGGATAAAAGGAACGAGTGGTTTTTTTTTATATTTTGAAATAATTAATTATTTGCGCGTGCGAGAAAGGATAAGTACAACTTGATTTAATTGTACGTTTAATCGATTTATAGTATTGTATATTATAATAAATGATTTAGCTATTATAAAGAGCTATGTAAAAATATATATATATATATAGGTATAAATAACTAAACAATTTAATTGTTTGAATATATATATATATAAATATACAAGTATTATGTTCACACATCTCTTTTTTTATTTATTTATTTTTTTTTTTTGAAATACCGTAATGTATTTATAAAAGTTCATTTAGTCACAAATTAATTGAACAAAAATAAAAAGAATAATCTGCATTTTATAAAATTATTTTTAGAAATTTTCAGAAATAAATAAAAAATTAAATAATTAAAAAGAAGTGCAGAAAAGTAGCAAAAAAAAATCAGAAAAATAAAAAGAAAAAGGGGAAAGGGGCTGCCGGGGTTCGAACCCGGTCTCCCTTGGAGGGCTGAAGTGCGGGAACCAGTGAACCAGGGCCAAGGCCTTGGTTTCACTTTGGTTTGTATTGAATTTAAGCTCTGCCTCTCTGGTTTCCCCCAAATTGTATGAACCCTAGGTTCAACAGGGTCAAAATTGACCTCCGATTCGATGTTAAACACCCAAATAATCATGGGGCTTTTGATCCCTGGACCAAATCGAGTCAATAACAGGTTCTAATTACCTGTTTTGATTAAGCTTTGTGTGATTTCAAGATCGACTCAAACTTCGGGTGTTCGCGAATTGGGGCTTCTTGATCGAGGAGGTTTTTAGTGAAATTGGAGGTTCAGGGAGTTTAGGAACTCCACAATGAACCGAAAGGCCACAATATATAGGTTTGATTTCATGGATTCGAGCTTAACTCGTTTGATTTTGAGACCGCGTTCCCGTTTACCAAATTTGAGAGATTCGGGCTGTAATTGTGTAATTATAATTGATTGATTGATTGTTTAGGATGCGTTTTAAGTTTAGAAATGATTAATTTGATTCAATTTCGTGAAATTGGCAAGATTCGATTCGGATTTTGGCAAGGTTTAGGCACGGGTTCGGTTTTGGAAGAAAAACGAGCGGGAATTTAAAATTGGAGTTGGGTTTGGGTTCGAAACTCATAGTCGAAGACGAGGGGCGGTTTAATTGGATCAAATCGGTTTTTAAAATGGGGTTTGGAGACTTGCCGGAGCTCGGCCGGAGCTCGCCGGAGCCGGCAGCCGGAAAATCGGGTGGGGGGTTTGGTTTGATAATTTACACCAGCAGTCCCTGCAGTTTGGGCGGTTTAAACTTTTGATTACAAGTTTGAAAAATTACCAAACACCCCCATACTTTGAGTTTTTAAAGAAAATTGTTTTTATTATTATTGTTATTATTATTATTATAAAAGTTATTATTAGTATTATTATTATTATTAGAGATTATTATTTTTATAATAATTCTTATTATTACTATATTAACATTTTTTTTGTTAAATTCATTTCAAGCATTATATTAATATTGATAACTATTATTTGTAAGGTTACAATCATTTTAAGCATTATAATATTAAGTTTTGTATAACACTTTGTTATTAATCACCAATGACTAAATTTGTTAACCAACAATAAGTTTACTAAGTAGAACAAGTCCTCAAAGATTCAAAAACGACAAACAAGGCCCATACAAGGAGTAACGATGCTAACTTTTTAATTAATGCAAAAATACAGGATGTTACAGTCTCCCCAACTTAAAAGAATTTCGTCCCGAAATTAGAAAACAAAAGGGGTTACAGAATAGGGAAGGGTACGTCTTCTTCATATGATCTTCACGCTCCCAGGTGAATTCTGCCCCTCGTTTGTTCTCCCACCGAACCTTTACAATTGGGGTTGTAGAGGTCCTAGTCTTCTTCATAATGCGATCCATGATTTCGACGGGTTTCTCCACGAAATGCAGCGACTCGTCGATCTGGATGTCTTCTAATGGCACATATAGATTATCGTCGGCCAAACACTTTCTCAGATTCGAGACATGGAAGACCGGGTGGATTCCGCTAAGATCGGAGGGTAGTTCGAGTTTATAGGCTACTTTCCCGACCCTTTTCAGGATCTTGAATGGTCCTACAAATCTCGGAGCTAACTTGCCCTTTCTCCCAAAACGAACTACACCCTTCCATGGTGAGACCTTGAGAAGGACCATCTCCCCAACTTGGAATTCTAGTGGCTTTCGACGCTTATCAGCGTAACTTTTCTGTCGACTCCTAGCCACTCCAGGTTCTTGCGGATGATGGCGACTTTATCAGTCGTCTCTTGTATGAGCTCGGGACCGGTGATAAGGTTTTCACCGATGTCGGTCCAGCAAATTGGTGAGCGACACTTACGACCGTAAAGTGCTTCAAACGGTGCCATTTGGATGCTGGAGTGGTAACTATGTTGTAGGAGAATTCTGCGAGTGGTAAATGGGTATCCCAGTCACCACCAAAGTCAAGAACACAAAGACGCAACAGGTCTTCCAGAGTTTGGATCGTCCGCTCGGTTTGACCATCGGTTTGGGGATGGTAAGCCGTACTTAAATCCAATTGCGTTCCTAGAAGTTCTTGCATGGAGGACCAGAAGTGAGAAGTAAATCGAGCGTCTCGGTCGGATATAATATGGAGAGGCACTCCATGGCGGCTTACGATCTCGTCGATGTAAATCCGAGCTAACCTCGATGTCTTATATGTGTCGCGTATGGGTATGAAGTGTGCCGACTTGGTCAATCGGTCGACGATTACCCATATGCTATCGTGCCCACGAGAAGTCCGGGGTAGCTTGGTTATGAAGTCCATGGATATATGCTCCCATTTCCACATAGGAATTTCGGGTTGTTCGAGTAATCCACTTGGACGCTGGTGTTCCGCCTTAACCTTCGTGCATGTAAGGCACTTAGCAACATAGGTTGCTATGTCTCGTTTCATTCCGGGCCACCAATACTGACTACGTAAGTCCATGTACATCTTATCGGAACCCGGGTGGACAGAATAACGAGTCTGATGAGCTTCGTTCATGATAAAAGTCCGAAGGTTACCGCGTTTGGGAATCCAAATTCTGTTTGCGAAATACATTAACCCATTTGCTCTCGCTTCCAATTGAGCTAGGAGGTTTGGCTCAAGTTCTTCCTTCATACTTTCTTCGTTTTGCACCTCTTGCTGGGCTTCCCGAATGCTTGACTCGATGTCACAGTCGACCCTTAAGTTTTGGAGTAGTACCGTTGCATTGTCGACATCGAGTCGGACTTCGGTGTCAAACTCCACCAATGTATCGAACCATTGCCGTTGGTCGCGAATCTCTTGTATAGAGACCAACTTTTGATGTGTCTTTCGACTCAACGCATCGGCTACGACATTTGCCTTGCCGGGATGGTACGAATATCACAGTCGTAGTCATTAATTAGTTCCAACCAACGACGTTGCCTCATGTTGAGGTCCTTCTGGTTGAAAACGTGTTGAAGGCTCTTGTGGTCCGTATAAACTATACACTGCGTGCCGTATAGGTAATGTCTCCAGATTTTTAGAGCAAAGACCACCGCTCCGAGCTCGAGATCGTGCGTCGTGTAATTTACCTCATGAACCTTCAATTGTCTCGAGGCATAAGCTATGACCTTTCCTCGTTGCATGAGGACACAACCAAGGCCTTGTTTCGACGCATCGCAGTATACCGTGAAGTCGTCATTTCCATCCGGTAGAGCCAGGATAGGAGCATTACATAACTTATGCTTTAATGTCTCGAACGCCTCTTCTTGTTCGGCTTTCCACTCGAAAGGTTGGTGCTTCTGGGTCAGGAACGTGAGTGGCTTTGCGATTTTTGAGAAATTGGCAATGAATCGTCGGTAATACCCGGCTAGACCAAGGAACGATCGAATTTCTGTTGGAGTCGTGGGAGCACTCCAATTTCTAACGGCTTCAACCTTCGCCGGGTCGACGTGAATTCCTTGGCTATTCACAACGTGTCCCAAAAATTGCACCTCTTCGAGCCAAAACTCACATTTTGAGAATTTTGCGTATAATTGCTCCTTCTTCAACAGTTCGAGGATTTGTCGGAGATGAAGTTCATGTTCGGACCGGGTCTTGGAATAAATAAGAATGTCGTCAATGAAAACAATGGCAAATTTGTCTAAGTATGGCTTGCACACTCGGTTCATAAGGTCCATGAAAACCGCAGGAGCATTGGTTAAGCCGAAAGGCATAACCGTAAACTCGTAATGTCCATACCGAGTGCGAAATGCGGTCTTTGGAATGTCGTCGTCGTGGACTCGCAGTTGGTGATAGCCCGAACGCAAGTCGATTTTTGAAAAGATTGCAGCTCCTTGAAGTTGGTCGAAGAGGTCGTCGATACGAGGAAGAGGATACCGTTTCTTGACGGTTAACTTGTTGAGCTCCCGGTAATCGATACACATGCGAAAAGACCCATCTTTCTTCTTCACAAACAAGACAGGTGCACCCCAAGGGGAAGAACTAGGGCGTATGAATCCCTTCTCAGATAATTCTTGGAGTTGGCTAGAGAGTTCTTGCATCTCCGATGGTGCGAGTCGGTAGGGTGATTTAGCCACGGGGCTCGCTCCCGGGATCAAGTCGATTTTGAATTCAACTTCCCGTATAGGAGGTAACCCACTAAGGTCGTCAGGAAAAACTTCAGGGAATTCTCGTACAACTGGAACATCCTTGAGTTCTTTCCCTTTGACTTTGGTGTTGACTACGTAAGCCAAGAATGCTGGATAACTCTTACTCAGGCACTTTCGGGCTTGAGTGCATGACATAAGCTTGAGTCTTTTGGAAGACCGTTCACCGAACACCTTCAACGTGTCCCCGGACGGTAAAGGTATGCGAATGCACTTCTCAAAACAAACGATCTCAGCATGATTCTTCGATAACCAGTCCATGCCAATAATAACGTCGAAACTCCCGAGCTTCATAGGAATGAGGTCGATAAGAAATTTATGATCGTCGAGACACAATAGGCAATCGCGGATGACCACGTCGACGGTGATTGGTTCCCCATCGGCAACTTCTACAGTGAGAGGTCTTCCCAAATTCGCACGAGTTTTAGCAAGTGTCGGTTCGAATTCTAAGGAAACGAAACTCTTATCGGCACCCGAATCAAATAGTACGTAAGCATAGGTATCATTAATAAGAAACATACCTGTGTAGGTTAAAAAAAGGCACTTAGGGCATAGACCAGGAAATTTTATTATATATATATATATAATATATATATATATATATATATTTTATTTTTTTTTATTTTTTTTTTATTATTATTTTTTTTTTTTGAAATTTTACGGAGATGGGGTTGGAAATTACGTACCGTTCACCACATCGTTGTTTGCCTGAGCTTGGTTTGCGTTGATGTTGAAGGCACGTCCACGAGCTTGTGGAATATTGCCCACAAGGCGAGGGCATTGGGGTCGGTAGTGACCTGGTTCTCCACAGTTGTAGCATGCCCGTTTGGTTCCGTCACTGCGTTCCCCAGTGCTCGGCGACACGTTGCCACGAGATGCCCATACTTGCCGCATAGTGTGCAGATGCGACACGGGAGATTCCCCGGATGATGGTACTTACATGTGTTGCACAACGGTAGAGGACCTGCATAAGCTCTTGCCACGGGCACTTGTGCTGCCGGTGCAGCCCCGGGAACACACTGCCTCTGGGGTGGCTTAGGAGCGGCCACGGCGTAGTTCCGTGCCGGTACGAACTTCCTCTTTTTGTTATCCACCTTGACCTCCTCGGGAACCGTCTTCTCAGTTTTCTTGGCACCCTTCGCAGACATGGTGCCTGCTCGGATGTGGTTCTCTGTCAACTGTGCAGTAATAGTGATAGCTTCCTCCAGGGTTGCGGGTCGGCTGCCCACCACGGCATCCTGGATCTGGGGCGGCACACCCTTAATGAATTTTTCCACGTTACGGGCAACAGTATCCACCATGTGGGGCAACAGTATGCTCAGCTCGTGATGGCGGGTAGAATAGGCTAGATGGTTCCCACCATCCTGTTTCAAGTTCCAGAATTCTTCTTCTAGCTTCTGGATCTCACTTCTCGGGCAAAACTTGGCGATGGCTATGTTCTTGAACTCCTCCCAAGTTAAAGCCAAGATCGCGTCGGGACCTCGGTTTCGCTTTTCACTGTTCCACCAAGTTAAGGCCCTTTGTTGCAGCATACTGGTGGCATACCTCACCTTAAGTGCTTCGGGGCACTCACAGTTGACGAAGGTGTTTTCCATCCCTTCAAACCATTCTAGGAGACCGGTGGCACCTTCCTTGCCACTGAAACTGGGAGGCTTGCATGAACTGAAGTGTTTGAAGGTGCACGACTGGTTGTTACGGCCTTGGTTTGCACTAGTTTCTCCTTGGCCGTTGCTGTTGTTCGTGACGTTTGCAATCATGGTGCTGCTGAGTTCAGCCACCATAGTCGGGATGACCGCAGCCATTTGCCGGGCAATCATGGCGGCAAGCTTACGGTCGGATCTTCCTCGGTTTCCGTGATAACGAGACATGCTGGAAAAATACAAATTGGATTAGGATAGGTTTAAAAGAATAGTAAGGATGAACAGTTAAAGTATGGATAAGAGTCATACGGAATGATTCCATTTGATGACGCATCACCATTTGGAGACGTTGACACGTCAAGATAAATTGACCCATTTGCCTCAGAAACTAGTGTTTTAATGGCCATAGTTTATCACTCATCCCGGAAATCCCCAGGTAAGCATGACTGGTCCCGTAGGATTTATACGAAATGCTTACCTTAGCCCGAAGGCCTTTTTGCCAGGAAAACCAGGATACAGGTGTCTATGTACCACACTAGCTCTATGGTTCATGGAATCAAAATCTTGATGAGATGTTGATAAGATTAGACATAAAGTCTGAAGAATTCCTATCAATAGATTCTACTCGGCGACGAGAATAAGTTTAAGAAGTAGCAACAGTCGGGGTGAATCAACGTTTAAGATAAGTCTAGGGGAGACGAGTAACCATATGTATTCATGCAAGTAAAGGCACCTATGCTAAAGCATCACATTGCACATAAGGCATAGCGTTAGGCAGCATGCAAACCATATGTATGTATTCATAAGAATACTATTCTATAAGGATCATGCATAAACTATAGTCTAGGTCACCATTTCTAATAACCTAAATCCCTATAGTTATGGGCTCTGATACCAATCTGTCACACCCCAACCTTGACGGCGGAAACGTCGAAGTGTGAGGGTTAAGATTGTTCACAACCACATACGCTATGATTAAATGTAAATGTCATTACTTAATTGTTTTCAAACACCACATACATAAATATCTCAAAATCAAACAAACAATACAGTAAGAAATCCCAAAAGTTTTTATTAGGTCTAAGCCCATGTCCTAAGTTTAAGCATTCCTTCAATCATCTTTTAAGCTTGCACATTACCTGAAACATGTTGAAAAATAAGGTCAACTAACAAGTTGGTGAGTTCTCATGGTTTTAAGTACAATAAGTATACAAAAAAAAATGTGGCAATTCTAGTCAATGGTCACAGAATAAGCAAGTATATAGAACATGCATAGTTACAACCAAACCTTGACTGAACAACATAGGAATAAGCGTGATTAGCTAAGTGTATTTGGTTCCCTAGTGCACAAGCATACGGCTCCTAGGAGTCGGCAATACATCGACTTTAGCACCAAATAGGCTTGTCAGGCCCAAAGATCTAAGACTTTGCCAGGCTAGATTTAGTTAATGATTGCACACATATAACACATCTCATATATAACTTAACACATTCAATTAACCACGACAATGTAAAGAACTGCACGTGCATAATAAGTATCAAAGCGTGTAGGGGTATGTTTGTATAACCAACATGTTTTGCCCCGAAAGGTGTAAAATATATGTAAATGGGGCATAAGAACTCACTTGTTAATAAGGGTTTGAAGATGAAATAAGAATAACCGCGAATAAGATCCAACACAAACGTCACAACACGCCTAAACGAAAATAAAGTAGCGCGTTATAATTTGTTTGATGATTAATTGTAGGTCTAATAGGATTTAATAATTATTCGTATCTATTATATGTTATTAATGCGATCGGATAAAAGGAACGAGTGGTTTTTTTTTTATATTTTGAAATAATTAATTATTTGCGCGTGCGAGAAAGGATAAGTACAACTTGATTTAATTGTACGTTTAATCGATTTATAGTATTGTATATTATAATAAATGATTTAGCTATTATAAAGAGCTATGTAAAAATATATATATATATATATATAGGTATAAATAACTAAACAATTTAATTGTTTGAATATATATATATATAAATATACAAGTATTATGTTCACACATCTCTTTTTTTATTTATTTTTTTTTTTTTTGAAATACCGTAATGTATTTATAAAAGTTCATTTAGTCACAAATTAATTGAACAAAAATAAAAAGAATAATCTGCATTTTATAAAATTATTTTTAGAAATTTTCAGAAATAAATAAAAAATTAATAATTAAAAAGAAGTGCAGAAAAGTAGCAAAAAAAAAATCAGAAAAAAAAAAAGAAAAAGGGGAAAGGGGCTGCCCGGGGTTCGAACCCGGTCTCCCTTGGAGGGCTGAAGTGCGGGAACCAGTGAACCAGGGCCAAGGCCTTGGTTTCACTTTGGTTTGTATTGAATTTAAGCTCTGCCTCTCTGGTTTCCCCCAAATTGTATGAACCCTAGGTTCAACAGGGTCAAAATTGACCTCCGATTCGATGTTAAACACCCAAATAATCATGGGGCTTTTGATCCCTGGACCAAATCGAGTCAATAACAGGTTCTAATTACCTGTTTTGATTAAGCTTTGTGTGATTTCAAGATCGACTCAAACTTCGGGTGTTCGCGAATTGGGGCTTCTTGATCGAGGAGGTTTTTAGTGAAATTGGAGGTTCAGGGAGTTTAGGAACTCCACAATGAACCGAAAGGCCACAATATATAGGTTTGATTTCATGGATTCGAGCTTAACTCGTTTGATTTTGAGACCGCGTTCCCGTTTACCAAATTTGAGAGATTCGGGCTGTAATTGTGTAATTATAATTGATTGATTGATTGTTTAGGATGCGTTTTAAGTTTAGAAATGATTAATTTGATTCATTTCGTGAAATTGGCAAGATTCGATTCGGATTTTGGCAAGGTTTAGGCACGGGTTCGGTTTTGGAAGAAAAACGAGCGGGAATTTAAAATTGGAGTTGGGTTTGGGTTCGAAACTCATAGTCGAAGACGAGGGGCGGTTTAATTGGATCAAATCGGTTTTTAAAATGGGGTTTGGAGACTTGCCGGAGCTCGGCCGGAGCTCGCCGGAGCCGGCAGCCGGAAAATCGGGTGGGGGGTTTGGTTTGATAATTTACACCAGCAGTCCCTGCAGTTTGGGCGGTTTAAACTTTTGATTACAAGTTTGAAAAATTACCAACACCCCCCATACTTTGAGTTTTTAAAGAAAATTGTTTTTATTATTATTGTTATTATTATTATTATTATAAAAGTTATTATTAGTATTATTATTATTATTAGAGATTATTATTTTTATAATAATTCTTATTATTACTATTATTACATTTTTTTTGTTAAATTCATTTCAAGCATTATTATTAATATTGATAACTATTATTTGTAAGGTTACAATCATTTTAAGCATTATAATATTAAGTTTTGTATAACACTTTGTTATTAATCACCAATGACTAAATTTGTTAACCAACAATAAGTTTACTAAGTAGAACAAGTCCTCAAAGATTCAAAAACGACAAACAAGGCCCATACAAGGAGTAACGATGCTAACTTTTTAATTAATGCAAAAATACAGGATGTTACAGTCTCCCCAACTTAAAAGAATTTCGTCCCGAAATTAGAAAACAAAAGGGGTTACAAGAATAGGGAAGGGTACGTCTTCTTCATATGATCTTCACGCTCCCAGGTGAATTCTGCCCCTCGTTTGTTCTCCCACCGAACCTTTACAATTGGGGTTGTAGAGGTCCTAGTCTTCTTCATAATGCGATCCATGATTTCGACGGGTTTCTCCACGAAATGCAGCGACTCGTCGATCTGGATGTCTTCTAATGGCACATATAGATTATCGTCGGCCAAACACTTTCTCAGATTCGAGACATGGAAGACCGGGTGGATTCCGCTAAGATCGGAGGGTAGTTCGAGTTTATAGGCTACTTTCCCGACCCTTTTCAGGATCTTGAATGGTCCTACAAATCTCGGAGCTAACTTGCCCTTTCTCCCAAAACGAACTACACCCTTCCATGGTGAGACCTTGAGAAGGACCATCTCCCCAACTTGGAATTCTAGTGGCTTTCGACGCTTATCAGCGTAACTTTTCTGTCGACTCCTAGCCACTCCAGGTTCTTGCGGATGATGGCGACTTTATCAGTCGTCTCTTGTATGAGCTCGGGACCGGTGATAAGGTTTTCACCGATGTCGGTCCAGCAAATTGTGAGCGACACTTACGACCGTAAAGTGCTTCAAACGGTGCCATTTGGATGCTGGAGTGGTAACTATTGTTGTAGGAGAATTCTGCGAGTGGTAAATGGGTATCCCAGTCACCACCAAAGTCAAGAACACAAAGACGCAACAGGTCTTCCAGAGTTTGGATCGTCCGCTCGGTTTGACCATCGGTTTGGGGATGGTAAGCCGTACTTAAATCCAATTGCGTTCCTAGAAGTTCTTGCATGGAGGACCAGAAGTGAGAAGTAAATCGAGCGTCTCGGTCGGATATAATATGGAGAGGCACTCCATGGCGGCTTACGATCTCGTCGATGTAAATCCGAGCTAACCTCGATGTCTTATATGTGTCGCGTATGGGTATGAAGTGTGCCGACTTGGTCAATCGGTCGACGATTACCCATATGCTATCGTGCCCACGAGAAGTCCGGGGTAGCTTGGTTATGAAGTCCATGGATATATGCTCCCATTTCCACATAGGAATTTCGGGTTGTTCGAGTAATCCACTTGGACGCTGGTGTTCCGCCTTAACCTTCGTGCATGTAAGGCACTTAGCAACATAGGTTGCTATGTCTCGTTTCATTCCGGGCCACCAATACTGACTACGTAAGTCCATGTACATCTTATCGGAACCCGGGTGGACAGAATAACGAGTCTGATGAGCTTCGTTCATGATAAAAGTCCGAAGGTTACCGCGTTTGGGAATCCAAATTCTGTTTGCGAAATACATTAACCCATTTGCTCTCGCTTCCAATTGAGCTAGGAGGTTTGGCTCAAGTTCTTCCTTCATACTTTCTTCGTTTTGCACCTCTTGCTGGGCTTCCCGAATGCTTGACTCGATGTCACAGTCGACCCTTAAGTTTTGGAGTAGTACCGTTGCATTGTCGACATCGAGTCGGACTTCGGTGTCAAACTCCACCATGTATCGAACCATTGCCGTTGGTCGCGAATCTCTTGTATAGAGACCAACTTTTGATGTGTCTTTCGACTCAACGCATCGGCTACGACATTTGCCTTGCCGGGATGGTACCGAATATCACAGTCGTAGTCATTAATTAGTTCCAACCAACGACGTTGCCTCATGTTGAGGTCCTTCTGGTTGAAAACGTGTTGAAGGCTCTTGTGGTCCGTATAAACTATACACTGCGTGCCGTATAGGTAATGTCTCCAGATTTTTAGAGCAAAGACCACCGCTCCGAGCTCGAGATCGTGCGTCGTGTAATTTACCTCATGAACCTTCAATTGTCTCGAGGCATAAGCTATGACCTTTCCTCGTTGCATGAGGACACAACCAAGGCCTTGTTTCGACGCATCGCAGTATACCGTGAAGTCGTCATTTCCATCCGTAGAGCCAGGATAGGAGCATTACATAACTTATGCTTTAATGTCTCGAACGCCTCTTCTTGTTCGGCTTTCCACTCGAAAGGTTGGTGCTTCTGGGTCAGGAACGTGAGTGGCTTTGCGATTTTTGAGAAATTGGCAATGAATCGTCGGTAATACCCGGCTAGACCAAGGAACGATCGAATTTCTGTTGGAGTCGTGGGAGCACTCCAATTTCTAACGGCTTCAACCTTCGCCGGGTCGACGTGAATTCCTTGGCTATTCACAACGTGTCCCAAAAATTGCACCTCTTCGAGCCAAAACTCACATTTTGAGAATTTTGCGTATAATTGCTCCTTCTTCAACAGTTCGAGGATTTGTCGGAGATGAAGTTCATGTTCGGACCGGGTCTTGGAATAAATAAGAATGTCGTCAATGAAAACAATGGCAAATTTGTCTAAGTATGGCTTGCACACTCGGTTCATAAGGTCCATGAAAACCGCAGGAGCATTGGTTAAGCCGAAAGGCATAACCGTAAACTCGTAATGTCCATACCGAGTGCGAAATGCGGTCTTTGGAATGTCGTCGTCGTGGACTCGCAGTTGGTGATAGCCCGAACGCAAGTCGATTTTTGAAAAGATTGCAGCTCCTTGAAGTTGGTCGAAGAGGTCGTCGATACGAGGAAGAGGATACCGGTTCTTGACGGTTAACTTGTTGAGCTCCCGGTAATCGATACACATGCGAAAAGACCCATCTTTCTTCTTCACAAACAAGACAGGTGCACCCCAAGGGGAAGAACTAGGGCGTATGAATCCCTTCTCAGATAATTCTTGGAGTTGGCTAGAGAGTTCTTGCATCTCCGATGGTGCGAGTCGGTAGGGGATTTAGCCACGGGGCTCGCTCCCGGGATCAAGTCGATTTTGAATTCAACTTCCCGTATAGGAGGTAACCCACTAAGGTCGTCAGGAAAAACTTCAGGGAATTCTCGTACAACTGGAACATCCTTGAGTTCTTTCCCTTTGACTTTGGTGTTGACTACGTAAGCCAAGAATGCTGGATAACTCTTACTCAGGCACTTTCGGGCTTGAGTGCATGACATAAGCTTGAGTCTTTTGGAAGACCGTTCACCGAACACCTTCAACGTGTCCCCGGACGGTAAAGGTATGCGAATGCACTTCTCAAAACAAACGATCTCAGCATGATTCTTCGATAACCAGTCCATGCCAATAATAACGTCGAAACTCCCGAGCTTCATAGGAATGAGGTCGATAAGAAATTTATGATCGTCGAGACACAATAGGCAATCGCGGATGACCACGTCGACGGTGATTGGTTCCCCATCGGCAACTTCTACAGTGAGAGGTCTTCCCAAATTCGCACGAGTTTTAGCAAGTGTCGGTTCGAATTCTAAGGAAACGAAACTCTTATCGGCACCCGAATCAAATAGTACATAAGCATAGGTATCATTAATAAGAAACATACCTGTGTAGGTTAAAAAAAGGCACTTAGGGCATAGACCAGGAAATTTTATTATATATATATATATATATATATATATATATATTATTTATTTTTTTATTTTTTTTTATTATTATTTTTTTTTTGAAATTTTACGGAGATGGGGTTGGAAATTACGTACCGTTCACCACATCAT
Source organism: Flaveria trinervia (assembly GCA_025506515.1). Classification (NCBI taxonomy): domain Eukaryota; kingdom Viridiplantae; phylum Streptophyta; class Magnoliopsida; order Asterales; family Asteraceae; genus Flaveria; species Flaveria trinervia. The sequence goes on along the minus strand of CM046457.1, from coordinate 6,155,051 downwards.
TGTTTGCCTGAGCTTGGTTTGCGTTGATGTTGAAGGCACGTCCACAAGCTTGTGGAATATTGCCCACAAGGCGAGGGCATTGGGGTCGGTAGTGACCTGGTTCTCCACAGTTGTAGCATGCCCGGTTTGGTTCCGTCACTGCGTTCTCCAGTGCTCGGCGACACGTTGCCACGAGATGCCCATACTTGCCGCATAGAGTGCAGATGCGACACGGGAGATTCCCCGGATGATGGTACTTACATGTGTTGCACAACGGTAGAGGACCTGCATAAGCTCTTGCCACGGGCACTTGTGCTGCCGGTGCAGCCCCGGGAACACACTGCCTCTGGGGTGGCTTAGGAGCGGCCACGGCGTAGTTCCGTGCCGGTACGAACTTCCTCTTTTTGTTATCCACCTTGACCTCCTCGGGAACCGTCTTCTCAGTTTTCTTGGCACCCTTCGCAGACATGGTGCCTGCTCGGATGTGGTTCTCTGTCAACTGTGCAGTAATAGTGATAGCTTCCTCCAGGGTTGCGGGTCGGCTGCCCACCACGGCATCCTGGATCTGGGGCGGCACACCTTAATGAATTTTTCCACGTTACGGGCAACAGTATCCACCATGTGGGGCAACAGTATGCTCAGCTCGTGATGGCGGGTAGAATAGGCTAGATGGTTCCCGCCATCCTGTTTCAAGTTCCAGAATTCTTCTTCTAGCTTCTGGATCTCACTTCTCGGGCAAAACTTGGCGATGGCTATGTTCTTGAACTCCTCCCAAGTTAAAGCCAAGATCGCGTCGGGACCTCGGTTTCGCTTTTCACTGTTCCACCAAGTTAAGGCCCTTTGTTGCAGCATACTGGTGGCATACCTCACCTTAAGTGCTTCGGGGCACTCACAGTTGACGAAGGTGTTTTCCATCCCTTCAAACCATTCTAGGAGACCGGTGGCACCTTCCTTGCCACTGAAACTGGGAGGCTTGCATGAACTGAAGTGTTTGAAGGTGCACGACTGGTTGTTACGGCCTTGGTTTGCACTAGTTTCTCCTTGGCCGTTGCTGTTGTTCGTGACGTTTGCAATCATGGTGCTGCTGAGTTCAGCCACCATAGTCGGGATGACCGCAGCCATTTGCCGGGCAATCATGGCGGCAAGCTTACGGTCGGATCTTCCTCGGTTTCCGTGATAACGAGACATGCTGGAAAAATACAAATTGGATTAGGATAGGTTTAAAAGAATAGTAAGGATGAACAGTTAAAGTATGGATAAGAGTCATACGGAATGATTCCATTTGATGACGCATCACCATTTGGAGACGTTGACACGTCAAGATAAATTGACCCATTTGCCTCAGAAACTAGTGTTTTAATGGCCATAGTTTATCACTCATCCCGGAAATCCCCAGGTAAGCATGACTGGTCCCGTAGGATTTATACGAAATGCTTACCTTAGCCCGAAGGCCTTTTTGCCAGGAAAACCAGGATACAGGTGTCTATGTACCACACTAGCTCTATGGTTCATGGAATCAAAATCTTGATGAGATGTTGATAAGATTAGACATAAAGTCTGAAGAATTCCTATCAATAGATTCTACTCGGCGACGAGAATAAGTTTAAGAAGTAGCAACAGTCGGGGTGAATCAACGTTTAAGATAAGTCTAGGGGAGACGAGTAACCATATGTATTCATGCAAGTAAAGGCACCTATGCTAAAGCATCACATTGCACATAAGGCATAGCGTTAGGCAGCATGCAAACCATATGTATGTATTCATAAGAATACTATTCTATAAGGATCATGCATAAACTATAGTCTAGGTCACCATTTCTAATAACCTAAATCCCTATAGTTATGGGCTCTGATACCAATCTGTCACACCCCAACCTTGACGGCGGAAACGTCGAAGTGTGAGGGTTAAGATTGTTCACAACCACATAACGCTATGATTAAATGTAAATGTCATTACTTAATTGTTTTCAACACACCACATACATAAATATCTCAAAATCAAACAAACAATACAGTAAGAAATCCCAAAAGTTTTTATTAGGTCTAAGCCATGTCCTAAGTTTAAGCATTTCCTTCAATCATCTTTTAAGCTTGCACATTACCTGAAACATGTTGAAAAATAAGGTCAACTAACAAGTTGGTGAGTTCTCATGGTTTTAAGTACAATAAGTATACAAAAAAAAATGTGGCAATTCTAGTCAATGGTCACAGAATAAGCAAGTATATAGAACATGCATAGTTACAACCCAACCTTGACTGAACAACATAGGAATAAGCGTGATTAGCTAAGTGTATTTGGTTCCCTAGTGCACAAGCATACGGCTCCTAGGAGTCGGCAATACATCGACTTTAGCACCAAATAGGCTTGTCAGGCCCAAAGATCTAAGACTTTGCCAGGCTAGATTTAGTTAATGATTGCACACATATAACACATCTCATATATAACTTAACACATTCAATTAACCACGACAATGTAAAGAACTGCACGTGCATAATAAGTATCAAAGCGTGTAGGAGTATGTTTGTATAACCAACATGTTTCGCCCCGAAAGGTGTAAAATATATGTAAATGGGGCATAAGAACTCACTTGTTAATAAGGGTTTGAAGATGAAATAAGAATAACCGCGAATAAGATCCAACACAAACGTCACAACACACCTAAACGAAAATAAAGTAGCGCGTTATAATTTGTTTGATGATTAATTGTAGGTCTAATAGGATTTAATAATTATTCGTATCTATTATATGTTATTAATGCGATCGGATAAAAGGAACGAGTGGTTTTTTTTTATATTTTGAAATAATTAATTATTTGCGCGTGCGAGAAAGGATAAGTACAACTTGATTTAATTGTACGTTAATCGATTTATAGTATTGTATATTATAATAAATGATTTAGCTATTATAAAGAGCTATGTAAAAATATATATATATATATATATAGGTATAAATAACTAAACAATTTAATTGTTTGAATATATATATATAAATATACAAGTATTATGTTCACACATCTCTTTTTTTTTATTTATTTTTTTTTTTTGAAATACCGTAATGTATTTATAAAAGTTCATTTAGTCACAAATAATTGAACAAAAATAAAAAGAATAATCTGCATTTTATAAAATTATTTTTAGAAATTTTCAGAAATAAATAAAAAATTAAATAATTAAAAAGAAGTGCAGAAAAGTAGCAAAAAAAAAATCAGAAAAATAAAAAGAAAAAGGGGAAGGGGCTGCCCGGGGTTCGAACCCGGGTCTCCCTTGGAGGGCTGAAGTGCGGGAACCAGTGAACCAGGGCCAAGGCCTTGGTTTCACTTTGGTTTGTATTGAATTTAAGCTCTGCCTCTCTGGTTTCCCCCAAATTGTATGAACCCTAGGTTCAACATGGTCAAAATTGACCTCCGATTCGATGTTAAACACCCAAATAATCATGGGGCTTTTGATCCCTGGACCAAATCGAGTCAATAACAGGTTCTAATTACCTGTTTTGATTAAGCTTTGTGTGATTTCAAGATCGACTCAAACTTCGGGTGTTCGCGAATTGGGGCTTCTTGATCGAGGAGGTTTTTAGTGAAATTGGAGGTTCAGGGAGTTTAGGAACTCCACAATGAACCGAAAGGCCACAATATATAGGTTTGATTTCATGGATTCGAGCTTAACTCGTTTGATTTTGAGACCGCGTTCCCGTTTACCAAATTGAGAGATTCGGGCTGTAATTGTGTAATTATAATTGATTGATTGATTGTTTAGGATGCGTTTTAAGTTTAGAAATGATTAATTTGATTCAATTTCGTGAAATTGGCAAGATTCGATTCGGATTTTGGCAAGGTTTAGGCACGGGTTCGGTTTTGGAAGAAAAACGAGCGGGAATTAAAATTGGAGTTGGGTTTGGGTTCGAAACTCATAGTCGAAGACGAGGGGCGGTTTAATTGGATCAAATCGGTTTTTAAAATGGGGTTTGGAGACTTGCCGGAGCTCGGCCGGAGCTCGCCGGAGCCGGCAGCCGGAAAATCGGGTGGGGGGTTTGGTTTGATAATTTACACCAGCAGTCCCTGCAGTTTGGGCGGTTTAAACTTTTGATTACAAGTTTGAAAAATTACCAAAACCCCCCATACTTTGAGTTTTTAAAGAAAATTGTTTTTATTATTATTGTTATTATTATTATTATATAAAAGTTATTATTAGTATTATTATTATTATTAGAGATTATTATTTTTATAATAATTCTTATTATTACTATTATTACATTTTTTTTGTTAAATTCATTTCAAGCATTATTATTAATATTGATAACTATTATTTGTAAGGTTACAATCATTTTAAGCATTATAATATTAAGTTTTGTATAACACTTTGTTATTAATCACCAATGACTAAATTTGTTAACCAACAATAAGTTTACTAAGTAGAACAAGTCCTCAAAGATTCAAAAACGACAAACAAGGCCCATACAAGGAGTAACGATGCTAACTTTTTAATTAATGCAAAAATACAGGATGTTACACAATTGAAGCCCAAAAGATTTATGTTAACGAATGTGATGTTAGGGCTTTTAATCCCCTAATAAAATCGAATGTATGGGTGTATGTAATACCAGTTTGGATGTGGAATCGATGGTGGTTAGAAGGGAAGAGGGTCGCGACTATTGTGCATATAATTCGAGATGCAAACGTTGGTGATAGTTAAATTCCATTCTTATGAAGCTTCCACGGGTGTTTAGCATTCTAAGCCCTCAAACAATTTTAAGTTACCATGCTTCGAGGATAGTCGTCAACCAAGTTGCAGGTCCGAAATGAAAGTGACAATCGAACATGGTGCAGGTGTATGTTTTGAATGGAATTGATGTCATAGCAAGTTTAAGTTAGTTAATACGAAGGTTTTATCATCATTCTACAAAACCATTTAAGATTGTTTCATAACGAATGGGTAGGGACTTTAAGTCGATGTTTCGGTTTCAAATTCGAGTGATATTGGTCGATTAAACACAATTAAACAAGGGGGTTAAGTTCGAAACTGATAAGGGATAGTTGAGGTTGGTTTAATTGCATTTAAATGAAGCGTTTTGGTGGATTAGGGGTCGCCGGACTTGCGGCCGGAGTTTGGCCGAGAAAGAAAAGGGTCGACGGGGGTGGGTTGGGTTTCTAACCAATTTACAGTTTCAGTCTCTGATGTTTAAGTTGTTTACTATTTTATGTAAAAAACTTTTAAATTAAGTTTTGAAAATTACAAAGTAAACCCTAGACTTATACAAACTGATTTGAATAATAAATCACATTAATTAGTTTCTTAATCTTTAAAACCATTAAAAACTAGTAAACCTTATAACTTGGTTATTTATTTTTACTTGATAATTAAAATTCATAATTACCTATAAAGTTGTATAAGTTTATTTGAACCCATTTCATAACTTAATAATTTTTAATAAAACTTTCCATTTAATATACCTTGTAAAATAATTAATAAGTCTTTATATCTTTATAAAAAAATATTATAAATCAATAAGTTATTACAAGTTGATTTAATGTATTTGACATATTAAATTTATTACAAATTTTAGATAAAAAAATCCAAGAAAATAAATTCGGATTTGGGTATTATCTCGGAAAATGGCGGTTGTTACATTTTTTATAAAATAGTGACCAACTCATTTAAAATTTACCATAGTGATAAGTCCAAACAAAGACTTTGAAGTTTTAATTAAATAAAAACACGGATGTTATTTAACTAAACGTACTATTATTTTCGTTTTTTTAAACGGTTACTAATTGGTTTTAACTATTATAAATCAAACATAAACCATCAAAATTAAAACAGAAGCAAACTTCATAATAAGAACAATTAAAGACTTTATATATTAAGCAAAGCCTAATTATATATAAGGCCTAACATAGAATAATTATAACTAAGGAAAATAAAAATTCATGGCCCAATTTCATATGATATAGGATAGGTTTCTAATATAATACCTAAAACAAACTATTTGATATACTTAAAATTTTATACCAAAAGGGTTAAAAAGCGACGATGTAACAAACCGATTACTAGTTTAATTTTTATCTAATGTGAAATAACTAAAGTAAATAAATGACAACATTAGATAATTTTAATAATCTATAAATAAAATTTGAATTTAATAAAATATTTAAATTAATTAATTAATAATAATTAAGATAAGTTATAAAAACAAAATGTTTAATAAGAGAGAAAGAAAGAAAAGTTAAGTGAAGTAAATAATTACATAAAGAACAAAATAATATATTAATGAAAAACTATTAAGTTCTATTTAAAATTTCATAAACCCATGTATGTTTTAGTTTATGTTTTAATCAATTATGTTTCATGAATTACTATAAATTATATTTTTTGTTTATATAATTTTTATTTTTAGAAAAACTATTAGGTGTTTTTTAAATTTTATTTGTTCTAGCAGAAAAGTAGTTAACTAAATATAACAAATAATAAAATTATACTATATTAAAATCAATAAATGAAATTAATTTTTTACGATTAAAATTAATGTTTTAATTATTTTTAAGATAAGTTGTAAAATAAAAGTGGTGAGAAAAAAAGAAAAAAGAAATGTAAGTAAATAAATAAAAGAAAGAAATAAAATATATGATTAGTATAAGTTACATATTTTGTCCTTTAAAAGAGAATTGAAAAAATATCATTTACCATAAACTTAACAGAAATATTTAACTTCAGTTGATGAAAAAGAAGAAAAGTGTGACAAGTTTTCAAATAAATGACATCCAGTGTAATTATCAAAGTTTAAGGATAAAATTCGTAATTTTAGTAATACTTAAAAGGACAATATTTGTAATTTACTCTTTATTATAATAAGTTTATAGTCACTTTTATTCCCAAATATATATATGAAAAGGAAAAAATATTTTCCCCTTCTCTTAAAATCTTTAATAAAAAAGTTAAATAAATTATTATATATCATGTCTTTATTAATGGTATACTTTTAATCTTAAGTATCTCAAATATTTATTTAATGATTATGCCCGAAGGTACTCGTAGAAAACATGAACTTAATGCGTGAAATTTATACGTTACTTATTTTATTCAATGATTAGATCATAACTATTTTCATGCTATATAAATAAAGGATAGGGATCAAATTTTTTTTATTATGATAATACATTAACACAACTAGTAATTCACATCAGATCACATCGTCATAGCAAGTTAGAGTAACAGTGGTAAAACCCATGGTTTATAACGAACGTTAAAATAAATTTAAAAATATAACAAGACTATATTCAAATTAAAGATATTAAAACGATCTATATAATAGTATAATTTGCATAATAAAATAACACCGTATAAAAAGTTTAGAAGGATTTAAAAAAGAGAGGGAAATATTGAAAATGAGGGAGGAATCATTACATTAGTGGTGTCGCATAGTTTAAAAGTTAATTACATTGTATAATTATGATGTAAGTGCTCGTTACATTTGAGTTAATGGATTATCGTAATAAACAAATGTTAACAAATATATTTACACTATAAATAAAACCTTATAAAATCATCTTTTATTGTATACCTATAAATTTACAATTTCTATTCGGATACATAGTTTCATATTTCTTAACACCTCTCATATCTTATTTCTCATACCTATAATTTATAAGGTTTGTGAGTAGATCGATCACAAAATTGAGGAAACATTAAGTTTTCTCTTAAAAAGATTAAGGGATGAGGATGAAGATGTAGTATCTGATGTTGGGTTAAATTATACAAATTATTATAAATCCTTTAAAATTTGAAGATAATGATCGTTATAACGAACCAAATGTGAATACCAATGTTTTCAAAACTAGATCGGACATTAAACTGGATGTTTACTGATTTGCTAGTCGGACCGGATATGAGGATGGATAAAATTATAATTATCTTAATGAATATATGCAAAGAAGTACTAAAAATATTAAAAACAATATATATGTTAAAAACCAGTTCTACCGGTCCAGTTCCGAATCCGACCACCGCTTCAACACCATACTAGTTTTAAGCACCGAATGGACCTGATTATTGTGTAATTTCCGGTCCAAGGGGCCTGCTTTTCAATAAACTTTGGTGTAAAATATAAAAATTACATGAAAAAGTTATATTTCATTTGTGATGTTACATGGATAATATTCGTAGGTTCCCAAAATTTCATTTTAATTTTACTTACTACAACTATTAAATTATAATTTCAAAAAAATATATAAATATATAAAATAGTTGCATTTAAATTATAAAATTCAATGCTAATTTATCTTTATCTCTTAGAGTTTTGGTAACTAAATACCAAAATCAGGTTAAACCATGACATGAAGAGTGATTTCTTTATTTAAAACAAAATTAAACAAGTTAAAAAAATTTTAACCAGCTCCGAAAATAACCTTCTAACAAAAAGTGTAACCGGTTCAACTAGAAATCGTTACAAATAGTTTGCCTTAAACTTAAACCTACAGATTTGAAATAATTTCACATTCTATTCTATTTTCAAAGCTAAAACCAAAAGATGACAGTATAAATATGCACATCGGAGCAAAATACTCATAGTTGAGTTAAAGAGTTTTTTTAACAAGTTTTCTTTTGAGAGGATTAGGGATGTGGGCCCAACTTGAAATTTGATAAGTTGGCCTGATTAAAATAATATTTATTTTTCGAAACAGATAAAGCTTGTAATTCTCGATCTGTTTATGATTCTCAATCTGTTTATGACACTATTTAAGAAAAAAATATTTTTTTTTATTTTTTATATTTATAAAAATAATTAAAATCAAAAGGGTAGAATTTATTATTTCACATTCTTGGTTTTCATAAAAAAATATATAAAAAATTATAGACATAATATATAAGTAGTAAACAAGTCTTTCGTATGTTTGATAAATGTTTTATTAAGTTTTATGCGTTATCTCTAGTCTGTTAACACGATAACACATGTTTTGTGGGCACTGGAAACGGGGTCACGTATTTGTTGTTCAAACTAAAAAACAGAAAAAGACATGTACATCATGCATGAAAACTTGTACATTTCAAAAACCACCACATATCCAGCTAAGTTTGTCCTCATATCACCGCAAAAGCAACGTTTTCTCACTTGGTCTTTTTGGCTCTAACATCAATATAAATCCATTCGCCCTTTTACCTCTGCAACATCACTATCATCCTCATCATCTTCTTCATCTTTCTATCTCTAAAACCCTTCATTTTCTCTCTCTAAAACCACCATTTTAACATGCTTTCAAGAGCTAACAGTGCCATCTGGATGGCTGAAGAAACAGAGAATCAAACAAACAGCAACAGAAATCAAGAAAACCATGAAATCAATCCCATTTCAACGTTCAAATCAATGCTTGAAGTCGAAGATGAAGACACCAACAACTGGTTATTACAATCCCACAACAATTCGTGTTTCAGAGTGGTGATTCTTCGTCTTCTTGTTCCCCAAATTCCGCTTTTCAAAACATTGACCCGAATCAAATTCATTACTTTTTGCCCCCAAAACCCGCAATTTCGTCGATTTTGAACAACAATTTTTCGAATGAAACGTTTGATTTTGGTTGTGCGAATGTATTTCCCAATGGTGTTCTACCTGGGTTCAGTGATTTGGGGCCTCAATCGCAAATGGGTGTTTCGAATTTGACCTCAGATCCTCTGTTTTCAACTACCCATTTGCTCCAATTCGCCGGAAACGGGTTCGGGTCGACGGTGTACCCGTTTTCCGAAAACGGGTTCACCGGAAATTCGTTAAACCGATCGAAATTGCTTAAACCGCTGGATGATTTTGCTCCCACCGGAGCTCCGTTGACTTTGTTCCAAAAAAGAGCTGCTTTGAGGAGAAATTTGAGTGATTTCAACGCTAACGCCGCCGTAGACGGCGGCTCCGGCGCCGGAGACGGTGGTGGAGAAGGAATGAATGATAAGAAGAGGAAGATTGCTGGTGGTAATTGGGATGATGTTGATGATATGAGTTTTGATGGCTCTGGTTTGAATTATGATTCTGATGAATTCAGTGTTCCTGCCGCTAATTTTGATGAAAACGGAATCAAAATTAGCGGCGGGAGTAGCTCTATGGCTAACAGTAGTGTCACCGCCGCCGCGTGTAGCGCAGATGGCGGCGGTGACGGTCTGAAAGGGAAGAAAAAAGGTCTTCCCGCGAAGAATTTAATGGCGGAAAGACGCAGGAGAAAGAAGCTGAATGATAGGCTTTACATGCTCAGATCTGTTGTACCCAAAATCAGCAAAGTGAGAATCAAGAATCCTTCAATTTCATCAATTTGTTGTTCGATTGTTCATCTTAAGTTTCATGAATTGTCATTGATGTTGTTGATTTCAGATGGATAGAGCTTCAATTCTTGGAGATGCAATTGAGTATTTAAAAGAGCTGCTTCAAAAGATCAATGATCTGAACCATGAACTCGAAGCAACCCCGTCAAGCTCGGCGTTGACACCAGTAGCGGCGGCCACCGGGCTCTACCCTTTAACCCCAACTCCCACAGGTCTTAATTCAAGAATCAAAGAAGAACTTTGCCCCACTGCAATCCCTAGCCCAACTGGTCAGCCTGCAACAGTAAGTACACTTTTATGTTTCTTGAATTATTTGATAAAAGTAATCTTTTTTAACTTTGAAAGTAGTTTTTTTTATCTTATGGGATAGAGGTAAGATTTATTATATTTTCTCTACATTGACAGAACATACTGTTAAGTAGGATTTGCTGGCTATGTTTGTTTGTTTATCGGGTTTTTTTAAGATCTTTTTGTTGGCTTTAGGTTGAAGTGAGACAGAGAGAAGGAAGAGCGGTGAGCATACATATGTTCTGCAGTAGGAGGCCCGGTTTGCTGTTAACAACCATGCGGGCTCTTGATGATCTTGGTTTAGATATTCAACAAGCGGTTATAAGTTGCTTCAATGGCTTTGCTCTTGATGTTTTTCGGGCTGAGGTTGGCATTAATATCATCTTTGATTCATTTCGTCACTTGTTTTGATCCACTTTTGTGATTTTAATTGTGTGTTTTTGGTTATGCAGCAATGCAAAGAAGGGCAGGATGCTCATCCTGATGAAGTTAGAGCAGTGCTGCTCGAGTCTGCAGGTTACCATGGTGTCGCTTGAGCCAAGTTTCGAAGTGGTTTAGTCATTAGTGGTCTGGTTCATAAGGTTGGGACGAGTAGGTGGTGAATTGGCTCAAGGGTTTTTGAATTTGGTTTTAGAGGTTTACTGTTAGCTAGTTTTTGGTATTTTTAATCACAGTTAATGTCTTAGTTTAAGTTTATTGTTAATTAATGATTATGCCAAATATGTGATCCATAATTTGATGATTTTGAAGAGAAAAATCAACTAATTATAACATAAAATATTACTTATGTGATGTTCACATTAAGAAAAAGTGAATATAATGTTTGTCACGAGAAAATTCTAAAACTAAATCGTTTTAGTTACTAATTTCTAAATTTTATTGAACTTAAATTTCAAAAAAAAATGAAATGGAAAGTAACATTTGGTTAAAATATTTGTAGGTATTTAGCTAAATAGATGTCGTTTTAATGAAAGTTAACCATAAATGACGTGATTTTTAAAAAGTTTCACATTTTGATGCTAAGAGTGCAAAAACATCTTGTTTATTATCATCTGTGGTGAACCGTCTGTTATATTTATATCGTATAATAAAACTTGATCATTAAAAAATTACTCTTTAAAAGAAACCAATATTTAACACATGAAATCATTGTGTAATTATTAGTGGTATCATTTTAGTTACATATGATATGATGTTTTTAGAAGCTAATTAATGATATTGCCATAGGCACTTAGAAAAAACAGAGGTGTTGTAGCTGTAACAAAATTTGTGTTCCATATATTAACCTTGATAACGTTTGTTGAGACTAGATGCTATCTTGTAAATAGCAAAGATTGCGCTCGCATACATCATATGTGCTAACATCGTGAATGAGTAAAGCACACGCAAGGTAAAGGACAGAAATCGGGAGAATGTAGCGAGCTTGGATTGCTCGGGTGGGATTCCTAGACGGTACATACTAAAAAAACAAGGTAAACTTGTGGCATCCCAATAAATGCTTGCATTTCTCAATACCCCACAATTCAACACTTGAGGTCACTCCTAATGATCCCGTAAGTCTTAAAGCATAATCTTATTTACTAATCAAGTTCTCTTAACCAAATAACCTATACAAGTGATTAGACTAAGAACAAGATGAGAGAGTTCATACTATAAGCCAGTTGACTCTTCATTCACATATAACTTCTAACATGCATGCAAAAACTGGAATCACAGACTCTGTACAGTAGAATATAACGATTTCAGAGCATCAAATTAACGTCACACTCGACAATCGTTATATAATGTTTATGTTATATATTATATCACCGGAGGATCTTGTCCATCAAGAAGTTGGTCTGACCATCTTCATGCAACTCAATTACTTATTTCGGTTTTTAATTGCAGCTCCCTAGTACACCTATAACATCAACCTGTAAATCCATAAGATCAGAATCATATGATGCACATACATGCATATGCAACAACATGCACATATAGATTAAATCCAAAATGATAATTTGACTCTTGAGTGACCAAATAAGTATGGTGTAAATGAGCCAAGCCACTTGTTAGTTACTCGAGATCACTCACTAAGAGCTCGGCCCATGCCGAGCATAAACAAGTTGAGCCCAAGCTTCATACACCGGGATGGATTAAGCTCACAAGCTTTAGAAGATACTTGTTTTTATAAAGATAACTTTTATGTTTAGAATTACAAAATTAAATGTTAGTGTATATAATTATAAAAAATAGATACATATAATGTTATATAACCATAACTAAAAACAAACATGAAAATATTAATTTACTAATCAATAAATATTAATAAGCTGAACTCAAAGTTCTAGACTAAAGCTTGAAATGAGTCGACCTAAAGCTTAGGCAAGACCTCGGTTCAGCTCACTTCACCCCCGGGCCCCGGCCATTATATGTAACACAAAATTGATTATTTTAGGATTGAATATGGAATGATCAGATAAAGTTTTTACCTAATTATTCTTATATTTCACGGTCTTTTTCATACATGTCTTCAGCTACTGATGAAGTGTCATCATCTCTTGAATTAAGAGTCCCGGGATTCATCCTCTGAACCTCCTCCCTAGTATAAATGTAGATCTTCCGAACCATGCCACAGAATTCCCTGAGCCACATACAAAGGTTAGAATGTTAGATCATGTCAAAGGCCAAGGTGTTAACTTTGACCCGTCTACATATGGTAAGATTTGGATGGTTGTTTGTCTCAAACGGGTCAAGTCAGCATTTTAGCTAAATGAGAAGACAATTGTAAAATAATTAACAATTTGTTATTTATAAAAATTCTGAACCACTTGCCCATAACCCGTTTTCCACCTCTACAGAGGCTAACAACTGCTAATTGAAAATACACAAGTACTTACTGCCAGGGATCATCTCCAACAAGCATCATGTCACCCTCATCATCGGTATACACAACAAGCCAGTTTTTGTTTTGGCCCTTTAATTCACCGTCAAACTCAAATAACTCGTCCAGTTCAGAGATTAGTTCATCATAATTGTTAAATCTAGTGAGGTCCACAGACCTACCAAGGGCAATCCCTTGCTTATGAACCTGAAATTATTGAAAGCTTAGAAGTCAAAACACCATCAAAGTTATCACAACAATTATAGTCATTAGAGGCGGGTTGACATGCCAAAACAGTAAATATTTTGCAGAATACTTGGTTGCCCTGAAGAACTTATGTCCATTAAATTGTTTATAAGTAGCATGTCAACAATCAACATGATAACAAACATTTTTTAGATAATAATCTGATTTTTTTAGTAAAGAGGCTTAAAATTTTATAGACTTCAACTATACACTATTAGCCCATATGGCCCAATTCACTTTAAACTTTGTTTACATCACCCAAATTGACCCGGTAGAGATAAAATACACACCTCGTTAACCCGTTTACTAATAAACGGGTTGAAATTGGGACCTCTAAATGGATTATACCAACAGGAAAAAGTTTTTAAAACTTACCTTGGTACAACTTCTTGTAGAACCACCTCGAGCTTTCACATGACCATCCCTCACAACTGACTGAAAACTTTGGTGATCTTTCTCTAGCTCTTTACCTGTTGCCAAATTATTGACAGCTTTCAAGTGCTTTGACTGTTCAGGCCTTAAATCACAGTCAAAGGTGAGGTATTGTTGTGATTGCAAACCTGGATTTACATCAGATGCATTTCTGTTAACAGCAAGGGGTACACCAAATATTTTGCAACTTCCATCTTTTGGTTTCATGGGCTCGTTTTGTTTAGGCGATCTTATCATCAGGTCATTGGAGTGAGGAGTATGGAGATATGAAGGAAGTGGTGGCGGCATCAGCCACTTCCCATTTTGCTGATTAGGTTGGAGGGCATAATCATCATAAGCACCATACCTAACATCTCTTGTTGTCTGGTATGAGATTTCACCTGATTGAAGACCAGATTTTGTACCACTGCCCAATAAGTTGAGGGATATATTGGAGGGTGAAATTGACCACGTATTTGTGTTACCACTGGTTGGTGTAGAGAATTCATTTGCAGAATCATTTGTTGTCCCAAGACCCGATAATAGATCTTTGAAGGAAGGTCCAAGGTCCTATGAGGGGGAAAATGTTTATCCAGCCCATAACATTGAGAAAGAGAAAGGGGGTAATATTTTCTTCATCTATTACAGAAGGTGTCCATTGAACTGACCTGTCACATGAATCTGACTCGTTACAATCATTAAAAGTGCCTCTCAAGGTCGATATTTCTTGACCTTGCAAGACCCTTGAGAATGCACTTGCCGGTGAAGGGTCTGCTGCAGCCATTTTTGATTGTCCTGTATAACATAAACTCGTTAAAAAGTACATCTCAGAATGTGGTCTCATGCTGTTATTAGAGGTGCAAATTTTCACCAGTTTACTTATGAAAGGTCGATTGGAGTCATGTTTCATATCAAATAAAGCAATAGCTAAAAGAGGTACATGTTTAAAGTTTTTCAATATGTTTCTAATTCTGAAATATTCAAAGTTTAGATTGTGACAGTGAAACCTATATTATCCCTTTTTAATCATGACATTATTAATATATAAAGGACAAAAAAAGTGTACGTGTCAACCTAACTCTGCTTGACCGTTTCAACCAAAACCCTTTGGACCATTACCACCAGGGCATCTTACCACGCGCCGCCTCCATGAAAAAAGAAGGTACCTTCTCTAGTAAGGACAGAGGAATCAGGAGATGAAGGCAAAATATTCGGGCGGGGTCTTTTTTGTCTATGCACTGGAAGTGTATTAATCGTAGGAGGCACAAGAGCAGGTTCTATTTTCCAAGGTGAAACCCTCTCTGGACGCGGAATGGAAGAAGTTTCATCCCAGCGTACCTTCAATCGCATACAAAACATTTTAGGATATGTGATAGTCATCATGAAGTGAGGTACATTTTTATAAGAAAAACAGTAGCACCTTCAGATATCTCCATTTAGATTCGGGCCACATGTTTGGATCTCGCTCTTCAATCCCAACAATGGTCCCGGCAAATCTACAGTATTAAACAAATTATAATACCAAAACGAAGATATACAATCAAAAATATGAATGACTTAAGACAAGTATACCTTTGCTCTGGAGCCTCTTCACCCTCAAACCTCATGTTAAATCTCATACCTATGGAATAGTTATTCTTGACCGACTCCATGTACTGATCGTATGGAACAATGAACTCTGCAGGACTAGTCCTGTTGAGTTAAGAAAATTGTCATCATATAACAGGACAAATAGAAGATAAAAGTGCTGGGTTGTCTCTTAAAAGAACATAGAACAACAATATCCCACTGTACAAGTGCATGACATTCTTACATACCTGGGTTTGTAATAAACTGTAAAGATTGTTCCAGTTTTAATGGCGTGCCAAGCTGTTGCAAGGACTCCAAGGTGCATGCTGCGACTAGATATGACTGATGAAGGAATGTTTATTTGCTGTCGCATCGCACGTCTTACCCCAACTCGAAGGTCCCCATTCTCGCCTCTGCATATTATTCACTTGTTAAAGGTGAAGAGAGATAACATGATTTTACAAATAGATTATTAATATCTGAAAATATTATTACTTAGAAAGATAAAAGCATCGCCAGCAACAAGTCTTTTGGAACTAACAAAAACACTCCAACCACTTTGAAGCAGGTGCCTTCGCGGTTGACCTGCCATTTACAAACAATTATAAATACATAAAGGTTGAGGCAAATGTCATAGATGCGGCTTCCTTACAACTAAACAAGTTTTCATATAATCAAGCATGATCATTTCAGCATACCCCTGAATATGTGCCTAAAACGCCATTCACTTCTGTGTAGATCCTTAGCCACCAACTCCTGTGTTGGGGGTTGCTTAGACATGTCCTGCCCAAAAAGAACAAGAAAACACCGATCACCAACAATACAAATTAAACCAACTTACGAAACAAAGGCAGTCTTTCATATTAGCTACTAACCAATGGAGGAAGGCATTCATCAGCATGTCTCCTCAAAACCGAAAATCCACCATGCGTGCTGGTATCTGAAGCGGTCAACGTCTTACAAAAAGAATGCACACGAAACTTCGATTCTGGTGGTGGTGCAGTTGCAGGGTCCTTCTTAACCGCATTTTCGTCTTGCTGTCATAACAAAAACGCTAGTAAAACAATCAACGTTCTAAACACAGATCAAAAGATCATTTAATCTCGTCAATTTCACGAAACTCACATTCGGTTCAGGCATAAGAGTGATCTGAGCAAACACCTCATCTGTATCTGGTTCTGCCTATAGACACACGCACACATCCACAAAATTCGATTAAACCAACCAACAAAACACAAAATCAACATCATTTTAATAATCTCAATAAAATTACCTTCAACAGGACGTTAACAACTCGACAAAGTATCTTCGCCGGAAGGTCATACATCGGCATCTGTTGATCCGCCACCTGATTAGTCGATGCTTCAACCTATTCAAACATCAATAAACGAAAATTACTTAAAATAACAAACAGATAGTAAGATAAGAATCAGTTATCAGCGATCTGAATATATGAAACAACTATACAAAACACTAATTTAAAAAGTTTAAGAAGACGATTAACAATTCACATAGAATACATGAAATAAGTCAATAACTGATGCAGATTTACAAAATGATGAAAACGAAACCTGTTCGATGTGTCCTTGAGGAAAGTAGAACACTAAATCACCTTCACGCGGCACGTTAACGAGCGGACCAGCACAAGCTCGCCATAGCTCCTCGTAAAGAGCACTATCCTCATCATCTACACAAAAAAAAACAGAGAAAACATCAGCAAATCACAACGAAATCAAACCAAAAACCTCTCAACGGTGAAAAACTCGCCGGAATATACCTTTACCGTGACCGGAGACACCGAAACCACCTCTCGAGTCACCAACTCCATCGATTTTCTCACTAAAACACGACGAAGAAAACGTGTCTCTATTACCTTTGCTTGAAACCTCAGAACTCGTCATTTTGGTTGACGAATCTCTCTCAAATCATCTACAGACCCTAAATCTCACCTTCAGAAGCCACAAATCAGCTCAAATCACACCTGATTCAATCACAAACTCCGATCTAGCAACAGATTGAGCGAATTGACCTTTATTCCTTCAACAACAACACGAACAACGATTCTACTGTCGCGAAATCGGACACAAACACAGGTGGTGAATCTTCTATCTTACGGAGAATCAATCAAGCAATCTACAATAATCAGAATATAATCTTTCTTTTATAAGATCGTCGTGAATTTAGAGAGAGAAATAGGGGGCTTTTGGAGAGACAGAGGGGTCAAACTGCTAGTGCAATTATTATTATTATTATTGTTTCCGTAGGTCACTACTGTGTGTGGTGACCGGCTATTGCCGGTTATTTAGCTTTTTCACCGGGGTCTTTTTGGCCCAATTTGCATTGTGGTGGACTGAATTTAAAATTGTAAAATTGTTTTTTTCTATAAAATTGTTTAATTTTTTTGTTTACATTAAAGTTGTTAAATGAAGGAAACAAGTTTATATAGTTGGACGGATTGTTTGAGACATTTTTAGAAAGTTTAAAATGTTCTCAAAGTGTGTAGGTTGACACCTAATTTCATGTATTATGATAGAAGTAGTTAAAAATGTGATATAAGTAAAAGTATTAAATTGGTGAGGTGGGTTTTATAAATAGTTAAATACATTAGTGTCTAATGTCTAAAATGTTATTATTGTAAATAATATAAGGGGGCGTTTGGTTGGAAGAAATAAAATAGAATGAAATGTAATTGAGAAACTAATATAATTTTTAACTAAAATTATATTTTAATTGGTAATAAAATATAAAACCAAGAGAATTTTTCAGCTCAAATTCTATTGATTGTGGTATTTCAAATTCCCTCTATAGGTGAATGGATTTTGAAATCTCACAACCAAGGAAATTTGAGGTGAAACATTGCTTTAGTTTTAAATTTTCTTGTCCACTTAAACATAATTTTACTTGAAAATTATATTGTTTTTTAATTATATTTCCATTCTATTCATTCCAACCAAACGTCCTCTAAATAAAAGTTTTGAAGTTGTGATGTGGTTTTTCGAAATCCATTAACGTTTAAAACTTTGATGTATATTCTAGTAAATATTATTTTTTAATAAAAACTGACACTAGATCAAAATAAGCTATGCCTTTATCCGTTTTAATGGTTTACATAGATATTGATTGCGTATGATATGTTAGGAATCGGAATAAAACATAGATGGTTACCATAGATTCCAGTTAAACACAAGTATATTTAGAGGCAGAATTTTATATATTATATCTAAACTTGTAAAAATATTATATCTTCAAAAATACATATTTTAATACATCACATACAAATGGACTTAAAACATAATTTATACAAATATGATATTTCTTTTAAGTTCAGAGGAAAACATATGAAGTTTTCTCTTTTATATAAATGCAAAACCCTTTTAACTTGACTACCGATAATTTATTACTAGTTTATAAATGTTGATGTGCTAACAACTATAAAACTCTAATATATTGATATATTTTATAAATCTGCTTATGATGTAACAAACATTTTGAAGCATATACTTTTCACTCATTTTCCTTATACTTTAACCTTATTTATAACCTACATATAAAACATACCATGAATCAACTCAACATAAATTGATTAAAATTCTAAGAAACTTATGTGGTAAAATTTGACATAAACAAAAGTAGAGGGGCTTAGTGTGGTTTATTATATCAATAAACCGGCCAATAACAGTGACCCCCGCTTTCCCGACCGAGTGCTTTGTGCCTTTGGAAGGACCGAGTTGCTTGGAAAATATGGGCAATAATTTAAGTCAAACACGTATGAATAAATTATTATTATTGCACTTTAATACTTTAAATATAACACTAAAATATATCATTATAATATATTTTGTACAGTACTTTATATCTATTTCAAATGTGAGCAATGTTTGGTTTCACCCATTTTATGGACAAGCCCATAAAGAGAGATTTTATTGTTTATTTTTATTGTTAAAGAATTGCCACTTGCTCATCCCTTGTCACTTTATTTTTTATAATTTTATGTTTACATGATTGTCAGTTTTAAAAATGTGTATGTTTGTTATGTTTCATAGGGAATATCCAACTGTATATTTGTTAGATGATATTAGTTTTTAATCCTGTTAATAATAAAAGGATTTACGTATTCTTCTACTTGGGTGTGCGATTCTTTTGTTTTTATGTTGTTTATTCTGACTTGTAACTTGAATTTTTCTTTTGAACAGGTTTGTATGTGTGTTTGTTGTCACATGTGGAATTGATGAGTATTTATGCATGTGTGTATTGGCATATTGCATTATATGTTTATATATATTTATATGTATGTCACAAGTAGGGGATTCAATAACATTCATATCTCATTTATATCTAGTTATATATTATCTTAATAGATTTGGTTTAACAAGTCATATATGGGTAGATGTCGGGCATCTGGTTGGTCAAGGTGGCTTCATGTGATCTAGTGTAACCTGAATAACATGTTTAAGGTTTTTCATCTAATAGTGAGTTATAAGGTAATTAAATGTTACAATTTATAGGTGTTGGAATGTAAATCCATATCGTATATGTATACTTTTGTAATACGAATTCATGATACTTCGAAGACTTGTTTAATGTAGCATAAACTTTAATTATGTAATATGTCAATTATCATAATAACAAGCACGAGGACTTGTTTAATGTAGCATAAATTTTAATTATGTAATATGTCAATTATCTTAATAACAAGCACGCCAATTGTCGGTTTTCATCCCTGTCGTAAAATGTTGAGAGTCCTAGCCAACGGTATTTTTACCTCTAACTTTTCATATCAAATGTTTTTGTTTGAAAAGAAGAGAAAAACATGAAAAGTCCCCCTCTAGTCTCTTTCTTTGGTGCTATGAGAAAAGGTGAAGGGAAACTCCCATGCACTACTTGAGAGTGGTTGGGGTTCTTTACAAGTTATAATGTTGTGGTGTGGTCGAGACCGAGAGTTGGTCGTGACCCTATTTACCTTTTGTTGTCGGTAGCTGGTGGTACTCATCTCTCAGAGTATTTTCTCTTTATCTCTTATTTCATAGTTGGAACTATCATGAAATCAAGGATGAGGTTTTGTTTGCAAAAATGCAAAACTTTATGACTTCAACAGCCAAATTAAAATACCTACATTTGTTTTAATATATAGTATAATATAGTGTCAGCACAACTTTGTTTATTTCATTGACATTTTCATGGAGTATGTATCTAAATATTCAACACCAATAAAATTTGTGTTTACACCTTAGAACATGTCATAATTATCCATGTTTGACATTTTTTATACACTAGTAATTCTGTTTTGCACAATGCAGTGACAAACATACATATTAGTATATAAAAAGTTACTTTGTAATCATATTTGATTTCACTTATGAAAACTTCATCATGTATCCGATAAATAAAGTAGTATAATTTCAAAAAAAAATATCAACACGTGTTTTACACGGCAACTACATAGATATATTATTTACATTGATATATTATTCCATTCATCTCCTAAAGGAAGTATGGAACTTCTAAAATTGTGAAAACAAAGTTTTAATATAGTATTAATAGTAATATTAACAAAACTTTAAACAAAAATAGTAAAAGGATAACAATTATAAAGTCAATACCAAAAAACCCAAGAAAAGCTGATACTTGTAATAATAAATTAATAGTAATATAGGTTTTCTTATAGCTTCTAATATACTACTATCTACCACATATGTCTTTTTCTCAAGATTGAACACTTGCCCAATTGGATAGAGATAGGCGGAAGGCACAACACATAAAGATGTGATAATAATATAGGCAAGTAATTATTCGAAACGATTTAAAGAACCCCAACTCTCATACAATAGAACGTAAACACAAAAGTTACAATCAGTGTTAGAATTTTAAATAAACAAAAATAGAAAAACTGAATATCGTGTCAGACACGGGACACTTAAAACAAACTCCGAGCCTCCCAAAATAAGTCGTTTTGTTTCCCAGTGTACAACAACCGAAACAGTCTACTACAAGTTTTCAAGTTTGTTGGTGTTTCCTGTCTACCGAGGCACCCTCAGTATATATAGGAAACTTGAACTGTAACAGCTCAATCACCTATTAATTTGAAATCAACTGCTCATTAAAGTCGTCAAAATGCAAAATGTGTCATCAAAGTATCACATTGCGCCTACATGCTCATGCAACGTGCGCGTGTGCAAGTGTGACTTAAGGGTGATGCGTACACTTTGCGAATACACTTAGCGTGGTATTCTAGGAAACAATATAATGAGGATGCTATAGAATATAAACCACTTCATGTTTTATCATTTCTCTAATGTGAGATAACTTACCACCCCAATAATTCTATCATCTTATAAGCATTAATATCACATTTAACATATTAAATCTAATGAATAATATTAATAACCATATTAATGTTAATTATTCTCAACAAACAAAATTATAAGTCTCTAGATGGGCAATCCATCAAAAGTAAAATGGACAATATCTTGATACGGTATACATGGTATGTTACATGCATACTCCAACACCTCGTTATTGTTCCAGCATCAATCACATTCCCTTTCTCTTAAACAACTCATAAGCTGATTTCATTTCATACACTAGTTGTATTACACAACAACCGACATGTACTGGTATGAGAATAATTATGATTTGAGCAAGGTCAAATTGATGTAGATAATTCACTTTTTAAACATATTATACGAGAAGATGGAATAGCATAACAAACTACTTTTACAGTTGCGTCCTGAGAAACAAACATATTCTATGAGAAGACGAAATATATGTTTTCGAAGATATTGTCCATGGTTTTTTTCTATTTTTATAACAAGCACTTAAAATTTTGTAAATTATTTGATTTAGAAATTCTATACATAAAACCATACTTAGGTATTTTCACACAGATAAATCTATTGTATATAATAAATGGACAATTAAAACGGACATGTGATGACTTATGGTTAACTTTAAATTTATGTTTCTTTCTCTCTCTTTTATTAAATTATAGCGGTTTTAAATATATAAACTAAACAATCAAATATTTAAATTACAAATCTTCTTATTCTAAAATTATTAAAACATACTAAGTTATATGATTTATATTGTATTATATATTTTTTTAAAACAACGATTTATATTATATTATATCTTATAATATATAATTTTTAATCAATACATAAAACCTAATGATTTAATATGTTGAATTTATTTCACCCATTTAATACAAAAAAAATTAACATAACAAAAAGAATATTTGAAAAGAATTGTAAAAGAAAACAACAAACCAATACAAGGCTAATTTATATGACCTTCTGGTTCACCTTTAATAGTGTGGTCCAAAGGAAGAACAATAACTATAATTCTACCAAACATTGGCTAAAAGTGTAAACTGACTAAAGTAGAAGGACCAATAATAAAAAATATATGGTTGTCGACCATACCGTCGGTAGTTACGTGACATCAAGGACACCACCTCCCTTTGTTGTTACTTTCTGACGTGGATATCTTACGGAATTCAAAACTGTGTTGAATTCCATTTTATTTTTATTTTATTTTATTTTATAAATAATTAAATATCAATTTATAATAATAATATGGCGGACTTCAAACCAAAATGCAATATAATTTATTTATTTTACTGCAATACAAACAGCATCCTTTAGCAACGACGAATAGGGATATGACACGTGTATCGCACGAGTGGTGGTGTTTTTTCGTGGGGTGGGCCCACCGATTGCCGCCGCGTTTTTGGACGGTAATTCATCGACGACTATTGAACAATGGTTTCTTCGTCTCCGATCTTCAAGTTAATTAATCGATTTATATTATATAATATATATTTAATTTTTAATTCTTTAGTTTTTTATAATATTTTGAATTTTTGAACAATTTTAGTTTTTTAGACTATTAGTTTCTGGTTGTAGTTAGGGTTTAGGTGTTGAATTTGAACTAGAAATCAATATTTTAAAAGTTACCAACAAGAAACCAAAAGAAAAAATAAACACTAGGAAAACATGTTTCAAATCCTCATATTTAAAGAACATTAAATCACTCGATGAAAAGAGGCATTTAAATATGTATTTTTCATAAAAATATTAATTATATGTATACCTCGAGTAAAAAAACCAGCTATGTATTTTCTCTTATTAAAACATATATATTACATGTTTATCCAATTTAATAAAAACATGATAAATGACTGTTTATGTTTATTTTTATGCATTTTATTTTCTTAGACCATCCGAGTCTTCTGTGGAAATAAAAATATAAAAAATTATATCTTTACATTTAAAAGTTTAAAACTTCATTAAAAACAACATTCATCGATAATCAAAGTTATATATTCGATAATAAAAAGCTATTGTCAAATTTTAAGCAATTACAATACTATAGAATCAATATGTGAAAATTCCATAGTAAAAATAAAAATAAAATATTCATTTAATAGACTCTTATGAAATAAATATACATGTAATATACTTTTTAGTAAGGAAAAAGATGTAACTGTGGTTTGAGAAAAGATTTTGTGGTTTAAGGAAATATGTAATTAATTATATAATTTGAGAAGATATGTAATTGATTTTGGGGCTTGAGAAAATATATAATTAATAGTATTAAAAAGAAGAAATATGTAAAAATCCCAATGAAAATACCTAAAAACATATCACGTCATCGTCATTTTTTAAAAACAATATTATCTCACGCTATGCATATTTGATATATATAAAAAATGAACCTGTCACATGCTTACACTTATATCTTTTATGTTCATTTACATGAATGCCTCTCTCAAGAATTAAGGCACCCAATGGCAAAGAACAAAAAGAACAACCACGTGGTCATTCAGCCCATACTTTGAAACAATGAAACCAAAAGACGGGACATTGGTGATTTAGTGTTGTGATAGAACTTTTTTTATTTTTTAGTCCAACTTACACTTTAAACATGCTTTCAAATTTAAACATGCTTTCAACTTACACTTTTGTTCGTAATTTACGCTAATTATTTTTTTCTTTCTAAGCGAGAGTTCGATTGGTGAATGACCAAAAAGCTAGTCACCCAAAAGTCATCAAAATTTTCAATTTGGTGAACATTTACTCATATATAAGTTATCCACGTCTTACTACATCTTGTAGTTACATATATCAGTTATTGGTTTAAAAACTGATGTATTACATGAATAAAAAAAAGTCAACATGTAATCTTTGTTAATATTTGTTATGTTACATGTTATTAGTCATTGGTGAAATAAGAAATATTGAATATTTAAAAAATTATAAATAACAATAGTGAAAACTAAGAATTATAAAATTATATTTTAAGATAATAAATAATTGAAATATTATAACTTATTATGTTTTAATAAATTACTGGAATAAGAAAAAATATTTTTTTAATATTTAATTGTTTAGTTTACTTATTTAAAATTATTATCAAAAATTAAGAATGTATTAGAAGTTGTCACATGTCTCCCTTAATAATTCGTTTACAGATAACACTATAACATCATAATATTTAAACGCTAATCGGATATGAGAACTAAAATAAAACTAGTTTAAACGCTATTTATAAAAGTTAGGTAACATGGAGTGGATATTGTAAAGGAAAAATAACAATTTATTTGGAGATTATTGAAACGTGATTGTGAGTTAGAGTGTGGTGAAGAATGCAAATTGGGTCAAAAAGGAAGAAGGGAAAAAGTATGTTCGGCTTTATGTCTTCCAATGACATTGAATTCAAAGCCCATAGACTTATTGATACTTTTGTTGTTAAATCATGTCGAGTATGTAAATGAGTTCATTTTAAACTATTTGTGTTTGAGTTCGGTTCGTTTAACATAAACAGTTCAAGTTGGATTCGTTTTAAATTTTATTTTAAAAGTTTGAGTTTGACACATAAATAAATGTGTAACTGTTGCTTGACATATTGTTTTGTTAATCATTTGTTTATATTAATAAAAATAACATAAATAATAGAGTTTTTGGGCTTGCAAGCTAAGTCAAACTCAATACGTGATGCTCACGCTCAAGTTTGATTATTATATAATTTCGAACTCTTTTTAATTAGGTTCAAATCAAGCTTTTATTACGTCAATCTCAAATAACTCATGAACAACTCATTTTAATGTTAGTGCTTTATTCTTGATCAATTAAAACACCTTGTTTTTTCATAATCCGACTTCGTAAACATATGATAAATGAATTATTTTTCTTTGATTTTAAATTTAATTGAGAGTTTATTGGAACCGATTAATGTTACTTTTGATGAACTTTTTAATTTAAATTAATTACACGGATGTTCTCTAGGGTAAACCTATATTATAAGTTTGGTCTCAACATTAGAAAATTGCGTGTGGTCTTATTTATTTACTAAATTGTAACACACAGGTAGTTCGTGACGTGATGGATTTTTGATTTTCGGTTAATTTTTTTAAATAAAATTTTCTTAAAAGTTAGAAACCAAATTTACAATATAACTTTACCCAAGTATCATCACTATAATTACAATCTTTCTTGTAACTCCTTTTTATTTAATTTATTCCAACTATGAAATGTGTAGATGTTACCATGATATTTTAATTTTTTTAATTTAAGGTTCTTAGACCTTAGTAGAACTTATATTTTCTTGTAACTCCTTTTTATTTAATTTATTCCGACTATGAAATGTGTAGATGTTACCATGGTATTTTAATTTTTTTAATTTAAGGTTCTTAGAACTTAGTAGAACTTATATTTTTAATGGTATTTATCTATAAAGTTTAAGGTTCTTAAATCTTAGTAGAACTTATATTTTTGAGGACGTGATTATTTTGATCTATACAAAGTCAATATTGTTTGTTAGGCTATAAACAAGCCAAACGTTCAATGTTTAATGAACGTTCATAAATCATTCGTGGAAAGATTATATATGTTTGTTAATTTAATATAAATGAAATAAACAAAGAATCATACTCGATTAGTTAAATAAATGAACATGAATAGATATTCCGTTCATTAATTACGTCATTTTCGGTAATATGTTCTAAATATGTGTGTTTACGCTCATTGATCTACATTCATTAGCGTACGTTGTTTCCCGTTTATTTATGTTTGTTCAATATTACAGGTTTAATATATATGTTGATTATATTTTATTGTTTAGTTTATTTAACCGTGGGGCACCATTTCATTTAACATAGTCTAACATTTAAACCAGGAACTCTAGTGATTTGAAGAATATATCGTATTAAAAACTTAGTCAGTTGAAACTTGGAGACATTATTTTGGGATATTTATGTATATGATTATTATCTCTAGCTCATACCTTTGTTAGATTATTATGTGTATATCAATATATAATATATAATTATCGTGTCAAGTGTTTAACTTAATATTAACTTGAGGTGTTAATGTCTAATGTTTGGGATTAATAATTTGTTTTAACTTATTAAAATGGTATATGTTTGTTTGTGTTCATTTGATTATGTGTTCATGAACAAATTTTAGTCTTTAACGAATGAACACAATTTTCTTTTATTTGGTTATGTGTTCGTGAACAAGTTCAGTGCTACTAAACAAACAAACATAAACAAGACTTTGTTCGGTCCTATCCGATATGGCCTAAAATAGTAAGCAAGTTTTAAGAGTGTTTTAATTAGGTTATTTATATTTTATTTGTGTAACCAGATCAATAATATTATTATTTGTTGCAATCAGCTCACTAAAGTTCTAAAAGAGTTTTTGTTAGATCACTCATATTTTTACAAAAATCATGTGTAACGAAAAGCAAATCTTTTGAAATAAAAACTTATGTATATAAACAAAATTTGTTAGTACTACGATAGTTGTTATAACAATAAACAAAATATAATTATTGCTAGGTACAAATCGAATTAAACAGGATTTCAATAAATTTTCTATACTTAATTGGTTAATCAAAACCCCTTTAGTCTCTTATTATTGGGTTTTTAAATGTTTATTAATTAGTAAGCTCCCATATAACATATAAATATTAAAAAGTATAAATTTTTTTTCAAAATGCGCTAATCAACACCTGGTACATTAGTGACAAAAAAATAATTTTAGTATTAAAGTAAAATATCCGGCTCTCAAAAGTTGAGCTTGAGTGATCGCCTACCTTGCACAATCAAAGGACACGCCTTAAAGGGTCAGAAACCGGGTTCAAAATCCAAACTAGGTCGACATGAACCTAGTTCGAGTTGTGGTTAACAAATTTCAAACCGAATTTTATCGGGTTTCAGGTCTGGTGCAACCCGGGTTCATATTATGTAATTTATAAATAACATATGGATCCATAAAGGATAGAAACCTAAGCTGTTAGAAACCTAGATTAGCATTTTAGTCTTTAGATAAGTTTTGTCATAGATTAGGGATTTATTTTATAAATAGATGTTCCTTTTTGTTTTTTGATTATTAGTATAAATAGGATTGCTATGTATGTATACAAAAAAACTTTTTGATATTTCTCTTAATTTGTACTTTGTAATCCAGCTGATATCAATGAAAACTCTATGAATTTTTTTGATATTTGTTTGTTTGATTACATTGTTCAAATTATTGTCAATTGCTTGTTATCAATCACAGATCGATCCATTTGAACCTATCAAATGGTATCAGAGCTTTCGGTTCAGTGATTGAAGTTCAAAAACGACATTTTGAGCATTTTTAATTACTTGAATCTGTGATTTGATCGTAATTGTGCAATTAATTGACAATTTAGTTGTGTTTCATCACTAGAAACATGTTTTGAATCTCAATTGAGTGAATTTACATCAGAGTTTTTGTCAAATTTAGTGTTCAAATAGATCTTTGTATTCGCACACTGATATTTGCAAAATTAAGTTTCAATTGTTGTTAATTGGAAGATATAAAGCTAAAGAATTGTTAATCGATGTTATTGTGACTTGATTGAAGAGTTTCAGATCATTTTATCATGTTTTTGGAAAATTGGTTAAGATCAGGTTGCTATGAATTAGGCGTTTGAGGTGTTGAAATCATCTAAAATATACCTAAGTGTTTAGGCGCATGAACACTATTCAGACGCTTTAACACTATTTAGGCGTTTTCAGAGTAGTCGTTTTAACACTGTGTGGACGTATTAGCACTGATTCAGACGTTTTTCAGAAGTTAAAGTCCCAGGCGTTTTGGAACTATTCAGGCGTATTGACAATGTTCAGGCGCATCAACACTGTTTGGGCGTTGACAGCTGTTTAGGCGTTTGACAGTTGTTCCAGGAGTTTCTACACTTGCAAACTTCAGAAATTAACTAAGGCAATCCCTTAGGCGTTTCTAAGACAAGTTGGGGAGTTTCTCTACTGTTTAGACGTTTCATCATCGTGCGGGCGAATCACTACTGTTCAGACGCATCTAATTCGGACTTATCATTTAATACTTAGAAAATTTTCAAAAATCCAAAAATATTTTCATTTCTTTATTTCTTTTCAAAACTAAAACATCAAAAATAGTATTTTTTTTAATAAAAAACTTAATCATGGCTAAATCTGAAGATTCAAAGAATATTAAGGTTTGTAAGTAGATAGATCACAAAATTGAGGGAATATTAAGGTTTCTCTTAAAAAGATTAAAGGATGAGGATGAAGATGTATGTATAGAAAAAAGAACTTTTAGATATTTCTCTCAATTTGCACTTTGTAATCTAGCTGATATCAATGAAAAATCTATGAATTTTCTAATATTTGTTTGTTTGATTACAGTGTTCATAGTATTGTCAATTGCTTGATATCAATCACATATCGATCCATTTGAACCTATCAAATGGTATCAGAGCTTTTCTAAGGCCCCGTTCCCGGGCACCTTACAGCCGGTGGTTCATCGTACTTAAAACATTAGAAAACATATATTAATTTTGCATCGGAATTTAAAACTTTCATTTATAACTAAAACATGTCATTTACAACATTAGTTTTCATCTCAAAATACATGACATGTCAAAATACGGATGCCAGCCTCAAAATGCTCCCAGTAGCTTATGCATCCATCCCTGCAACTCCTCAGCATCAACATATACCTGCCAACTATCATGCATACAAAAGTCAGCGACGCTGAGTGTGTTCTAGTTTTATAATAAAACATACTTTTCTTTGTTAAAACCGTTCTTTACTTTATTTCAAAACATACTATACTTTACATCATTCGTGAGCATGCATCATACGTACATACAGATAATATCATTATTATCTTCGTCATTACGTTCATTAACTTTGTTCATTCAACGTATTACAAAATCGTTCACTTCTCTTTCTAGATCCGGTCAGACTTTACCCTCTTCGTGGCACTCAGCCACGATTACTGAGGTCGAATGACAAGGATCCTGTTCTATACATTATTACGATAATTCATTTACGTCCATACATACGTTCGTTCTTTACATCATTATTTTTCACATTACTCGAGATCCGATCAGACTTTACCCTCTCATGGCACTCAGCCACGATTACTGAGGTCGAATGACAAGGATCCCGTTCGTCATTATCGCACTTTAGCTCTGTGACAAACCGAGTTTTCAGGTTAACCTTGCCCCCCTTAATTTAAACTATCTCCATCATATTTATGTTTAATCAAATTATTATACCTTTCAAAATATAATTATTATTATAAATATCAAATTTAACAATTATTAACATACAAAATACAAACCAAAAAATTATTAGCATGAAATGTCAATTAGACCAAGTGGAAGGGGCAATTGTGCCAAATTGCAAAAGAAGCAATGCAAACAAATAAATCAAATAAGCATTCCCGTAACCGACCCCATATCACCATTCTTCTCATCTGTAACCCTAAGCACCCAAGAAACAACCGACGGCAGCCGCATCAAGCCATCAAGCTGCGATACTCATCCTCGGCGAGTTCCATTGTTCGGGTACCTCCGAACACGGCTTTGTACTCTCGGCAACTCCTACACCGGTGACAACCCCATCGTTCACGTACTCCCGAAGCGTTCCGTGCAAGTTCTATTGCTTTCATAGACTATTCGGTACGTTTCTTTCGTTATTTATGGTGTTGCGTTACGGTTCGGTTCCGGTTACCTTTACAAGTAAATGGATTTCGAGTTGAATTCCGGGTGGTGTTTTTCACGTGAGTGAGTAAGTATGTGATCTGCGTGCACATTTCTGTGTTGTGTGAATGTTTTGTGCGACCGTATGTCGTCACGTTTGTATGATGTTGGGTTGATTTGGGTTGGGTGCTCGGGTCCTCAATCGGGTGCGCGTGGTATGTGCCCGCGTACGGTAAATACGTATGTGTTATATATGTATCCGGTTGTAGCTGTTGTGCATGTATATATATTTCATTATTGTTTGTTCGAAGTGGTGTGTTTGAATATGTGTGTGTGTTCTGCGAATGTGTGTGTGTTCTGCGAATGTGTGTGTGTTCTGCGAATGTGTGTGTGTGTTTCTGAGGTGGTGTATGGGTGAAGTGTTTGTATGGGTGCATTTATATATTACCGTGCATGTTGATATGGGATGTTTGCATGTGTATGTAATGTGGGTGTGTATGTTGATGATAATCATTTTGTGTGTGTTATGATATGCATGTGTGCATTCTGCATGTGTTTGATGTGTGTGTGCATGTGTATGTAAATCTTATATGTTGTGGGCATGTTAGATGAAAAGTAATAAATTATATGATAGTAGGTGGGTATATACATCATTTTGGAAAACCGTCGGCAACCGAACCGAGTCGTGAAACGCGAACCGTACGATTTCATTATTAAGTATTTAATATTGATTGCATATATTAAATAAAATCCAGGTTAAGCGGAGATCTTAAACGTGTGTGCTTTCGCTTATTAATGTTGTGAGGTGAGTTCTCAGCCCCACTTTACTTACTTTCTTTGGGGTGAAAGAAACGTGTGTTCTAAACGTATTTTCACCTGATCAGTATTACTTTAATATCACTGTTTACTAGTGTGACACATACTTAAGTCCTCACTTTCGAATCGTTATATATGTACTCTAGCGAGGTAATTCTGAGTAGATCTACTGGGTTTGACAAACCCCATCCGGGCTAGTCGCGCTAGCACAACGTTCGTCAAACGGGTGTTTAATTGACCTAATTCTGTTGCTGTGACCGGTGTTCATAGCCGAGGCATCCTTTACGTTGTCAGCGTCGGTTGCGAACTTCATAGCTTAGTAACTTGTGAGTAGACTAGCTATCTACTGATATTATCTTGATTACTGCATCAGTTTACTGTTATGTTCAATTTATCAAAACTGTGATGTGGACTCACAACCTTGTGTTGACACTTTAGCATGTTTCTTTCAGGTTCACAAGATGCGCACGCATAGGAGCATTTCATTCATGCATTATTATCCACGTGATTTATATTTAACGTCTTTCATAAATTTTTATTATTCAATTTACGCGTGTTGTGCCATTTAAACAACTAATATTTACTATGCTTCCGCGACTTCTATTATGTCTACGTTTAAAACTAGTCTTTGATGAATTCAAGTTTTATAAGTAAATTATGTTTTATAATTAACGTGTCGTTTGGTGTAACTAGTGGCTGAGATCCTGGAAGTCACACGCCTAACGGTATACTCCGTTTGTGGAATTTAAGGGTGGATAGATTGGTATCAGAGCCAACGGTTATAGCGAACTAAATTAAAATTGCATGCACATTTGCATTGCATTTAGACTATAGCCTGATGCCTTAGTTACACACATATAAACACGATTAGTTTGCTCGTAGACTTTGCTTGTTTGTTCGTTGACTTTGTTAGTTTGCTTTATTTGCGGGATTCATTGGCATTATCTTTTTGTGAACAGTTTCTTGCTGAATGGCATCATCTTCTTCAGTACCATCATCATCTTCTCGAGACAAGAGGCCTATCTACTACGATCATATTCCTTCCTCTGAGAACTCCTGCGTCTGGCCCTTACGTTATAATATAAAAAAGAGACTCGAGTATGATAAACCTTTTGCTTTAGCGAGTACCCACCGGTTCATAGGTGGGAGTGCTACCCACAGTACATTACTGATCTCATCCTAGAGAAGAATGCACCCCCACCTCTCGAAAACCGCCCACGCACTAGATCCACTGCTGGTAGGGACCCTAATGCCCCTACATTACCACCACTTCCTTGCCCTCCAGAGCGGGCTATAGCTGCTTTGGCAGCCACAGTGCATTTGCAGCGTAAGCGTGTGGCCGCACTCGTGAAGGAAAATGCAGAACTAAAGAAAACATCGGCTAGGACTGGGGAGAAACTCGAACGATTCGAGACTCGATTCGATAACTCTTGGAATACCACAATGACCTAATAGATCGTTATAATGGACTGGTCGGGCGGGCAAAAACACAAACCAACGACTAGGAATTTGGGATCCCAAGTCTTCGCTCAGAACGCAGTGCCTGAACCAGAAGCAGCACCTGAAGAAGAAGAAGAACAGAGGAGGAGGCACCTGAAGAAGAAGAAGAACCCGAGGAAGCACCGGAGGAAGAAGAACCCGAGGAAGCAGAGGAAGAACTCGAGGAAGCACCGGAGGAAGAAGACCCTGAGGAAGAGCCGGAAGAAGAAACCGAGGAGCAGCCTGATGACGAGGCGGAAAACAGGGACGGATCTGTTGACTCTCACTGACTTCCTCATTTATTTATTTTTCATTAATTATGTTATTCCATTAGACTTATTTCATTTCACACCTAGATGGAAGGGTTGTTCCCATCTGACTGATACTTTTGGATTTTTTGTATTTGATTAATTGATTGTATTGTAGGTACCAATTATTTGATCAGAAATTATTATTTGAACTTATTAGTTGTGTGTGCTAATTCTTTTAATTACTTGTACTCAAATGAAGTAGATATGTTTCATATTACTTATTTTTGTATGTTGTGATTGTTAAGAATGTCTGGAATTGGCCGAGGACGCGGACGTGGTCGTGGCACCATCAACATGACCCCAGCTGAACTGGCAGCCCTAATCAATCAGCATGTGGCTGATGCTCTTGCAAATCCTAATCTCAATCCGCACGCCACTCCAATCGGTAAGCAATACAAAAATTCCCCTGACGTTAACGTTCCGTCACCCTGGTTAAGTTGTAACATCTATTCAAAATTCTAAACGCCTGATCAAAACTTGTTGCAGGACAAGGGGTATGCACGTTTAAGACCTTCATGGATTGTAAACCCAATCCATTCACTGGAGCAGAAGGAGCGTGGGACCTATACGCTGGTTCGAAAAGCTTGAGTCAGTGTTCGAGATGTGCAACTGCCCGTGGCAAATTGGGTTAGTACGCCACTGGCACCTTGGACGGTGCTGCGTTATCTTGGTGGAACGCTCAAGTCCAAATGTTGGGCGTTGAAACTGCAAACCAGATGACCTGGAATGACTTCAAGACCCTGATGAAAGAGGAGTACTGCCCTCGGAGTGAGGTGCAGAAATTAGAAACTGAGTTCTGGAACCTAAAGATGACAGGCTCCGAAATCGAGGCGTACACCACTCGATCTCACGAGCTTGCTACCCTATGCCCTAACATGGTCGACCCTCCTTCCCTAAGGATTGAGAGGTATTTGCACGGTCTGTCACCTGAGATTCAAGCATGGTCACTGCTTCCAAACCAGACCATACAGGAGGCAATCAGGTTGGCCCATAGACTGACTGACCAGGCAGTCATCCAGGGAAAACTACCTCCACGAGGTTCGACATTGACCCCTTTAGACAGTAACAACAAGAGGAAATATGGAATCTGGTTCCACCACAAACAAGCCGACAACTCTCAACCGCAACCTCAACAGTCACGGAAGTTTGACAACTATCGCTCATCTCATCAATCATCCTCATCCTCATCAGCAGAGAGTGGTGGCTACTCTGGGACATTACCTAAGTGTAACAGATGCAACTACCACCACAACGGGAACTGCAAAAGAATACTTGTGAGCGGTGTGTGGTACATTTGGCCATGCTGCTAGAGATTGCAGGATGAATATGACATCTAGACAGCCGGCCCAGAGGAATGAACAAAGAGGCTGCTATGAGTGTGGTCAGACCGGGCACATCAAGAGGTATTGCCCAAAACTGAGGAAGAACAATGGTGGCGGTAATGGTGCTGATAACCACAATGGCAATGGCAATGGAAACAACGATAAGAACGGTAATGGTGAGAGCCAAGGGAAGAGCTTTCATCATTGGTTCAGGTGAGGCTCGTAATGATCCTTCTACTATAACTGGTAAATTTCCTATCAATGGTTGCTTTGCTTCGGTACTATTTGATTCTAGTGCTGATAAGAGTTTCATTTCACGTAAGTTCAGTAAATTGCTAGATGATAATTCTGTAGCCCTAGATACCAATATACAGTAGAAATAGCAGACGGTAAGATCATTGAGTCTTCACGTATATACAGAGGTTGTAAGATTAGTCTATCTGGGCATGATTTCGAAATTGACCTATTGTCTATTACACTCGGTAGTTTTGATGTCATTGTCGGCATGGATTGGTTGTCTAAGAACCAAGCCGAAATCATTTGTCGTGAGAAACTGTTCGACTACTTTTGCCTAATGGAAAGATACTCACCGTAGAAGGCGACAGGAGGGGTGCAGTAGTTGGCATCATTTCATACATGAAAGCTCAGAAGTTTTGAAGAAAGGACATTCGGCGATTTTAGCCCTAGTCACCGAAAAGACTACTGAGGAGAAACGACTGGAAGACATCCCTATAGTTAGAGACTTTCCGGAGGTATTTCCCGAGGACCTACCTGGACTACCCCCACACAGGCAAGTAGAGTTTCAGATTGAATTAGCACCTGGAGCAGCTCCGATCGCTCGGGCGCCGTACCGTTTGGCACCGAATGAACTACAAGAGCTGTCTAAGAAATTGCAGGAATTGCTGGACAAGGGATTCATACGTCCCAGCTCTTCACCCTGGGGAGCTCCAGTGCTATTCGTGAAGAAGAAAGATGGAACTTTCAGAATGTGTATTGATTACCGAGAGTTAAACAAAGTGACAATTAAGAACAGATATCCTCTCCCGCGCATTGATGATCTGTTTGACCAATTGCAAGGATCAAGCTACTATTCCAAGATTGACCTGAGATCAGGTTATCATCAGCTTCGAGTCCGGGAGGAAGATATCTCGAAGACGGAATTGCGGACCCGTTATGGGCACTATGAGTTCGCAGTAATGCCTTTTGGATTAACCAATGCCCCCGCAGTTTTCATGGACCTCATGAACCGTGTTTGCAAACCTTATTTGGATAAGTTTGTCATTGTCTTTATTGATGACATACTAATCTACTCTCAGAATAAGGAAGATCACGAGGAACATCTGAGGATCATTCTGGAATTATTGAAGAATGAACAATTGTATGCAAAGTTCTCAAAATGTGACTTCTGGATGCGAGAAGTGCAGTTTCTTGGTCATGTGGTGAACGAAAAGGGTATACATGTAGATCCTTCAAAGATTGAAGCAATCAAGGATTGGCCGGCACCAAAAACGCCTACTGAGGTGCGACAATTCCTTGGCTTGGCAGGTTATTACAGACGATTTATCGAGGGATTCTCAAAGTTAGCCCAACCTCTAACTGCCCTAACCCACAAAGGAACCATCTACAAATGGGGCAGCCAAGAAGAATCAGCATTTCAGACACTTAAGGACAAGCTCTGCAGTGCACCGATCCTAGTCTTCCAGAAGGAACATATGACTTTTGTTGTTTATTGTGACGCATCCATCCAGGGTTTGGGATGTGTGTTGATGCAACGCAACAATGTCATTGATTGTGCGTCTAGACAACTTAAGTACACGAGAAGAACTACACAACGCATGATCTGGAACTAGGAGCTGTAGTGTTTGCTTTGAAGATTTGGAGGCACTACCTATATGGAACTAAGTGTACGATCTATACAGACCACAAGAGTCTCCAGCACATATATGACCAAAAAGAGCTGAATATGCGGCAACGACGATGGCTAGAACTACTCAATGATTACGACTGTGCCATCAAGTATCACCTGGGTAAAGCCAATGTGGTAGCGAACGCCCTCAGTCGAAAAGAGACCCCTAAACCTCGTCGAGTACGCGCACTACAATTAACCATTCACTCCAACCTGCCAGAACAGATCAGGCTGCCCAGTCTGAGGCCTTGAAAGTTGAGAACCTAAAAGCAGAATCCATGCGGGGTATGGAGAAACAATTAGAGATCAAGACAGATGGAATCCGTTATTTCATGGAACGGATCTGGGTACCACAATACGGGAATTTACGAGAACTGGTAATGGATGAAGCTCATAAGTAACGCTACTCAATTCATCCGGGTTCAGATAAAATGTACCATGATCTGAAAGAGTGTTATTGGTGGCCTAACATGAAAGCTGAGATTGCCGCCTATGTAAGCAGATGTTTAACTTGCTCTAAAGTTAAGGTGGAATATCAGAGACCATCCGGTTTACTTCAGCAACCGGAACTTCCAGTTTGGAAATGGGAGCAGATCTCGATGGATTTTGTCACAAAGTTACCTAGGACTCCCAGCGGATGCAATACCATATGGGTTATAGTAGATCGCCTAACAAAATCCGCTCACTTCCTAGCAATCCGAGAGACGGATCGGATGGAAGTTAACACGGATTTATCTAAGAGAAATAGTTTCCCGGCATGGTGTACCAGTGTCTATCATATCTGATCGTGACGCTCGATTCACTTCTCACTTCTGGCAATCATTACAATGATCATTGGGAACGCGGATGGATATGAGTACTGCGTATCATCCGTAAACCGATGGTCAAAGTGAGCGTACGATCTAGACATTAGAAGATATGTTACGTGCCTGCGTGATCGATTTTGTCAGTAATTGGGAAACTCACTTACCATTGGTTGAGTTCTCCTATAATAATAGTTATCACACCTCAATCAAGGCAGCTCCATTTGAGGCATTGTATGGACGTAAGTGTCGATCACCTATTTGTCAGGCAGAAGTTAGAGAAAGCCAACTTACAGGTCCTGAGCTTGTGCACGAGACGACTGAGAAGATCGTGCAGATACGTAACCGTATGGCGGCAGCACGTGATCGACAAAAGAGTTACGCCGACAAACGTCGTAAGCCATTGGAATTTCAGATTGGCAATAAGGTACTTCTAAAAGTCTCACCCTGGAAGGGAGTATACGCTTTGGAAAGCGTGGCAAACTAAACTCCAAATACGTTGGACCGTTTGAGATTGTCAAACGGGTTGGTCCAGTAGCCTACCAGCTGAATTTACCAGAATAGCTAAGTGGAATACATAACGTGTTTCAGCGTCTAATTTGAGGAAGTGTCTATCCGATGACTCACTCGTCGTTCCATTAGAGGAAGTGGAGATTGATGAACAGCTTTGTTTCATTGAAGAACCACTTGAAATTATGGATCGAGAAGTCAAAACCCTAAGGCGTAGCAAGATTCCAATTGTGCGCGTTAGGTGGAACTCAAAGCGTGGCCCGGAGTTTACCTGGGAACGTGAGGATCAAATGAGAGAAGAGATACCCACAACTATTCAAAGATCAGACATCTACTTCTTAAGAAACTTCAGAAACTCCATCCTGAGCAAGCTTATGAACACTCTCTTGTTGTCACTGTTAAATTGATGTTTCATGTTAACCTGATGTTCTAATTTTCGGGACGAAAATTCCTTCAACAGGGGATGATGTGACAAACCGAGTTTTCAGGATAACCTTGCCCCCCCTTAATTAAACTATCTCCATCATATTTATGTTTAATCAAATTATTATACCTTTCAATAATAATATTATTATTATAAATATCAATTTAACAATATTAACATACAAAATACAAACCAAAATTATTAGCATGAAATGTCAATTAGACCAAGTGGAAGGGGCAATTGTGCCAAATTGCAAAAGAAGCAATGCAACCAAATAAATCAAATAAGCATTCCCGTAACGACCCCATCACCATTCTTCTCATCTGTAACCCTAAGCACCCAAGAAACAACGACGGCAGCCGCATCAAGCCATCAAGCTGCGATACTCATCCTCGGCGAGTTCCATTGTTCGGGTACCTCCGAACACGGCTTTGTACTTCGGCAACCTCCTACCGGTGACAACCCCATCGTTCACGTACTCCCGAAGCGTTCCGTGCAAGTTCTATTGCTTTCATAGACTATTCGGTACGTTTCTTTTCGTTATTTATGGTGTTGCGTTACGGTTCGGTTCCGGTTACCTTTACAAGTAAATGGATTTCGAGTTGAATTCCGGGTGGTGTTTTCACGTGAGTGAGTAAGTATGTGATCTGCGTGCATTCTTCTGTGTTGTGTGAATGTTTTGTGCGACGTATGTCGTCACGTTTGTATGATGTGGGTTGATTTTGGGTTCGGGTGCTCGGGTCCTCAATCGGGTGCGCGTGGTATGTGCCCGCGTACGGTAAATTACGTATGTGTATATATATGTATCCGGTTGTAGCTGTTGTGCATGTATATATATTTATTATGTTGTTCGAAGTGGTGTGTTTGAATATGTGTGTGTGTTCTGCGAATGTGTGTGTGTTCTGCGAATGTGTGTTGTGTTCTGCGAATGTGTGTGTGTGTTTCTGAGGTGGTGTATGGCTGAAGTGTTTGTATGGGTGCATTATATATTACCGTGCATGTTGATATGGGATGTTTGCATGTGTATGTAATGTGGGTGTGTATGTTGATGATAATCAATTTTGTGTGTGTTATGATATGCATGTGTGCATTCTGCATGTGTTTGATGTGTGTGTGCATGTGTATGTAAATCTTATATGTTGTGGGCATGTTAGATGAAAAGTAATAAATTATATGATAGTAGGTGGGTTATATACATCATTTTGGAAACCGTCGGCAACCGAACCGAGTCGTGAAACGCGAAACCGTACGATTTCATTATTAAGTATTTAATATTGATTGCATATATTAAATAAAATCCAGGTTAAGCGGAGATCTTAAACGTGTGTGCTTTCGCTTATTAATTGTTGTGCATTTAAGGTGAGTTCTCAGCCCCACTTTACTTACTTTCTTTGGGGTGAAAGAAACGTGTGTTCTAAACGTATTTTCACCTGATCAGTATTACTTTAATATCACTTGTTTACTAGTGTGACACCATACTTAAGTCCTCACTTTCGAATCGTTAATATATGTACTCTAGCGAGGTAATTCTGAGTAGATCTACTGGGTTTGACAAACCCCATCCGGGCTAGTCGCGCTAGCACAACGTTCGTCAAAGGGTGTTTAATTGACCTAATTCTGTTGCTGTGACCGGTGTTCATAGCCGAGGCATCCTTTACGTTGTCAGCGTCGGTTGCGAACTTCATACGCTTAGTAACTTGTTGAGTAGACTAGCTATCTACTGATATTATCTTGATTACTGCATCAGTTTACTTATGTTCAATTTATCAAAACCTGTGGACTCACCAACCTTGTGTTGACACTTTAGCATGTTTCTTTCAGGTTCACAAGATGCGCACGCATAGGAGCATTTCATTCATGCATTATTATCCACGTGATTTATTTAACGTCTTTCAATAAATTTTATTATTCAATTGCGCGTGTTGTGCCATTTAAACAACTAATATTTACTATGCTTCCGCGACTTCTATTATGTCTACGTTTAAAACTAGTCTTTGATGAATTCAAGTTTTATAAGTAAATTATGTTTATAATTAACGTGTCGTTTGGTGTAACTAGTGGCTGAGATCCTGGAAGTCACACGCCTAACGGTAATACTCCGTTTGTGGAATTTAAGGGTGTGATAGATTGGTATCAGAGCCAACGGTTATAGCGAACTAAATTAAAAATTGCATCACATTTGCATTGCATTTAGACTATAGCCTGATGCCTTAGTTACACACATATAAACACGATTAGTTTGCTCGTAGACTTTGCTTGTTTGTTCGTTGACTTTGTTAGTTTGCTTTATTTGCGGGATTCATTGGCATTGCTTATTCTTGTGAACAGTTTCTTGCTGAATGGCATCATCTTCTTCAGTACCATCATCATCTTCTCGAGACAAGAGGCCTATCTACTACGATCATATTCCTTCCTCTGAGAACTCCTGCGTCTGGCCCTTACGTTATAATAATAACGAGAGACTCGAGTATGATAAACCTTTTGCTTTAGCCGGAGTACCCACCGGTTCATAGGTGGGAGTGCTACCCACAGTACATTACTGATCTCATCCTAGAGAAGAATGCACCCCCACCTCTCGAAAACCGCCCACGCACTAGATCCACTGCTGGTAGGGACCCTAATGCCCCTACATTACCACCACTTCCTTGCCCTCCAGAGCGGGCTATAGCTGCTTTGGCAGCCACAGTGCATTTGCAGCGTAAGCGTGTGGCCGCACTCGTGAAGGAAAATGCAGAACTAAAGAAAACATCGGCTAGGACTGGGGAGAAACTCGAACGATTCGAGACTCGATTCGATAACTTCTTGGAATACCACAATGACCTAATAGATCGTTATAATGGACTGGTCGGGCGGGCCAAAAACACAAACCAACGACTAGGAATTGTGGAATCCCAAGTCTTCGCTCAGAACGCAGTGCCTGAACCAGAAGCAGCACCTGAAGAAGAAGAAACCAGAGGAGGCACCTGAAGAAGAAGAAGAACCCGAGGAAGCACCGGAGGAAGAAGAACCCGAGGAAGCACCGGAGGAAGAACTCGAGGAAGCACCGAGGAAGAAGACCCTGAGGAAGAGCCAGAAGAAGAACCCGAGGAGCAGCCTGATGACGAGGCGGAAAACAGGGACGGATCTGTTGACTCTCACTGACTTCCTCATTTATTTATTTTTTCATTAATTATGTTATTCCATTAGACTTATTTCATTTCACACCTAGATGGGAAGGGTTGTTTCCCATCTGACTGATACTTTTGGATTTTAGTATTTGATTTGATTAATTGTATGGGTACCTACAATTTATTTGATCAGAAATTATTATTTGAACTTATTAGTTGTGTGTGCTAAATTCTTTTAATTACTTGTACTCAAATGAAGTAGATATGTTTCATATTACTTATTTGTATGTTGTGATTGTTAAGAATGTCTGGAATTGGCCGAGGACGCGGACGTGGTCGTGGCACCATCAACATGACCCCAGCTGAACTGGCAGCCCTAATCAATCAGCATGTGGCTGATGCTCTTGCAAATCCTAATCTCAATCCGCACGCCACTCCAATCGGTAAGCAATACAAAATTTCCCCTGACGTTAACGTTCCGTCACCCTGGTTAAGTTGTAACATCTATTCAAAATTCTAAACGCCTGATCAAAACTTGTTGCAGGACAAGGGGTATGCACGTTTAAGACCTTCATGGATTGTAAACCCAATCCATTCACTGGAGCAGAAGGAGCCGTGGGACTCCTACGCTGGTTCGAAAAGCTTGAGTCAGTGTTCGAGATGTGCAACTGCCCCGTGGCAAATTGGGTTAAGTACGCCACTGGCACCCTGGACGGTGCTGCGTTATCTTGGTGGAACGCTCAAGTCCAAATGTTGGGCGTTGAAACTGCAAACCAGATGACCTGGAATGACTTCAAGACCCTGATGAAAGAGGAGTACTGCCCTCGGAGTGAGGTGCAGAAATTAGAAACTGAGTTCTGGAACCTAAAGATGACAGGCTCCGAAATCGAGGCGTACACCACTCGATCTCACGAGCTTGCTACCCTATGCCCTAACATGGTCGACCCTCCTTCCCTAAGGTGAGGTATTTGCACGGTCTGTGTCCTGAGATTCAAGGCGTCTGCTTCAAAACCAGACACCATACCGGGAGGCAATCGTTGGCCCATAGAGACTGACCAGGCAGTCATCCAGGGAAAACTACCTCCACGAGGTTCGACATTGACCCCTTTAGACAGTAACAACAAGAGGAAATAGGAATCTGGTTCCACCAACAAGCCGAACAACTCTCAACCGCAACCTCAACAGTCACGGAAGTTTGACAACTATCGCTCATCTCATCAATCATCCTCATCCTCATCTCAGCAGAGTGGTGGCTACTCTGGGACATTACCTAAGTGTAACAGATGCAACTACCACCACAACGGGAACTGCAAAAAGTACTTGTGAGCGGGTGTGGTACATTTGGCCATGCTGCTAGAGATTGCAGGATGAATATGACATAGACAGCCGGCCCAGAGGAATGAACAAGAGGGCTGCTATGAGTGTGGTCAGACCGGGCACATCAAGAGGTATTGCCCAAAACTGAGGAAGAACAATGGTGGCGGTAATGGTGCTGATAACCGCAATGGCAATGGCAATGGAAACAACGATAAGAACGGTAATGGTGGAGCCAAGGGAAGAGCTTTCATCATTGGTTCAGGTGAGGCTCGTAATGATCCTTCTACTATAACTGGTAAATTTCCTATCAATGGTTGCTTTGCTTCGGTACTATTTGATTCTAGTGCTGATAAGAGTTTCATTTCACGTAAGTTCAGTAAATTGCTAGATGATAATTCTGTAGCCCTAGATACCAATTATACAGTAGAAATAGCAGACGGTAAGATCATTGAGTCTTCACGTATATACAGAGGTTGTAAGATTAGTCTATCTGGGCATGATTTCGAAATTGACCTATTGTCTATTACACTCGGTAGTTTTGATGTCATTGTCGGCATGGATTGGTTGTCTAAGAACCAAGCCGAAATCATTTGTCGTGAGAAACTTGTTCGACTACTTTTGCCTAATGGAAAGATACTCACCGTAGAAGGCGACAGGAGGGGTGCAGTAGTTGGCATCATTTCATACATGAAAGCTCAGAAGTTTTTGAAGAAAGGACATTCGGCGATTTAGCCCTAGTCACCGAAAAGACTACTGAGAGAGAAACGACTGGAAGACATCCCTATAGTTAGAGACTTTCCGGAGGTATTTCCCGAGGACCTACCTGGACTACCCCCACACAGGCAAGTAGAGTTTCAGATTGAATTAGCACCTGGAGCAGCTCCGATCGCTCGGGCGCCGTACCGTTTGGCACCGAATGAACTACAAGAGCTGTCTAAGAAATTGCAGGAATTGCTGGACAAGGGATTCATACGTCCCAGCTCTTCACCCTGGGGAGCTCCAGTGCTATTCGTGAAGAAGAAAGATGGAACTTTCAGAATGTGTATTGATTACCGAGAGTTAAACAAAGTGACAATTAAGAACAGATATCCTCTCCCGCGCATTGATGATCTGTTTGACCAATTGCAAGGATCAAGCTACTATTCCAAGATTGACCTGAGATCAGGTTATCATCAGCTTCGAGTCCGGGAGGAAGATATCTCGAAGACGGAATTGCGGACCCGTTATGGGCACTATGAGTTCGCAGTAATGCCTTTTGGATTAACCAATGCCCCCGCAGTTTTCATGGACCTCATGAACCGTGTTTGCAAACCTTATTTGGATAAGTTTGTCATTGTCTTTATTGATGACATACTAATCTACTCTCAGAATAAGGAAGATCACGAGGAACATCTGAGGATCATTCTGGAATTATTGAAGAATGAACAATTGTATGCAAAGTTCTCAAAATGTGACTTCTGGATGCGAGAAGTGCAGTTTCTTGGTCATGTGGTGAACGAAAAGGGTATACATGTAGATCCTTCAAAGATTGAAGCAATCAAGGATTGGCCGGCACCAAAAACGCCTACTGAGGTGCGACAATTCCTTGGCTTGGCAGGTTATTACAGACGATTTATCGAGGGATTCTCAAAGTTAGCCCAACCTCTAACTGCCCTAACCCACAAAGGAACCATCTACAAATGGGGCAGCCAAGAAGAATCAGCATTTCAGACACTTA
Organism: Flaveria trinervia; assembly: GCA_025506515.1. Lineage (NCBI taxonomy): Eukaryota > Viridiplantae > Streptophyta > Magnoliopsida > Asterales > Asteraceae > Flaveria > Flaveria trinervia. Next base: position 6,110,694 of record CM046457.1, on the reverse strand, counting down.
AGGACAAGCTCTGCAGTGCACCGATCCTAGTCTTGCCAGAAGGAACATATGACTTTGTGTTATTGTGACGCATCCATCCAGGGTTTGGGATGTGTGTTGATGCAACGCAACAATGTCATTGATTGTGCGTCTAGACAACTTAAAGTACACGAGAAGAACTACACAACGCATGATCTGGAACTAGGAGCTGTAGTGTTTGCTTTGAAGATTTGGAGGCACTACTATATGGAACTAAGTGTACGATCTATACAGACCACAAGAGTCTCCAGCACATATATGACCAAAAAGAGCTGAATATGCGGCAACGACGATGGCTAGAACTACTCAATGATTACGACTGTGCCATCAAGTATCACCTGGGTAAAGCCAATGTGGTAGCGAACGCCCTCAGTCGAAAAGAGACCCCTAAACCTCGTCGAGTACGCGCACTACAATTAACCATTCACTCCAACCTGCCAGAACAGATCAAGGCTGCCCAGTCTGAGGCCTTGAAAGTTGAGAACCTAAAAGCAGAATCCATGCGGGGTATGGAGAAACAATTAGAGATCAAGACAGATGGAATCCGTTATTTCATGGAACGGATCTGGGTACCACAATACGGGAATTTACGAGAACTGGTAATGGATGAAGCTCATAAGTAACGCTATCAATTCATCCGGGTTCAGATAAAATGTACCATGATCTGAAAGAGTGTTATTGGTGGCCTAACATGAAAGCTGAGATTGCCGCCTATGTAAGCAGATGTTAACTTGCTCTAAAGTTAAGGTGGAATATCAGAGACCATCCGGTTTACTTCAGCAACCGGAACTTCCAGTTTGGAAATGGGAGCAGATCTCGATGGATTTTGTCACAAAGTTACCTAGGACTCCCAGCGGATGCAATACCATATGGGTTATAGTAGATCGCCTAACAAAATCCGCTCACTTCCTAGCAATCCGAGAGACGGATCGGATGGATAAGTTAACACGGATTTATCTAAGAGAAATAGTTTCCGGCATGGTGTACCAGTGTCTATCATATCTGATCGTGACGCTCGATTCACTTCTCACTTCTGGCAATCATTACAATGATCATTGGGAACGCGGATGGATATGAGTACTGCGTATCATCCGTAAACCGATGGTCAAAGTGAGCGTACGATCTAGACATTAGAAGATATGTTACGTGCCTGCGTGATCGATTTTGTCAGTAATTGGGAAACTCACTTACCATTGGTTGAGTTCTCCTATAATAATAGTTATCACACCTCAATCAAGGCAGCTCCATTTGAGGCATTGTATGGACGTAAGTGTCGATCACCTATTTGTCAGGCAGAAGTTAGAGAAAGCCAACTTACAGGTCCTGAGCTTGTGCACGAGACGACTGAGAAGATCGTGCAGATACGTAACCGTATGGCGGCAGCACGTGATCGACAAAGAGTTACGCCGACAAACGTCGTAAGCCATTGGAATTTCAGATTGGCAATAAGGTACTTCTAAAAGTCTCACCCTGGAAGGGAGTAATACGCTTTGGAAAGCGTGGCAAACTAAACTCCAAATACGTTGGACCGTTTGAGATTGTCAAACGGGTTGGTCCAGTAGCCTACCAGCTGAATTTACCAGAATAGCTAAGTGGAATACATAACGTGTTTCACGCGTCTAATTTGAGGAAGTGTCTATCCGATGACTCACTCGTCGTTCCATTAGAGGAAGTGGAGATTGATGAACAGCTTTGTTTCATTGAAGAACCACTTGAAATTATGGATCGAGAAGTCAAAAACCCTAAGGCGTAGCAAGATTCCAATTGTGCGCGTTAGGTGGAACTCAAAGCGTGGCCCGGAGTTTACCTGGGAACGTGAGGATCAAATGAAGAAGAGATACCCACAACTATTCAAAGATCAGACATCTACTTCTTAAGAAACTTCAGAAACTCCATCCTGAGCAAGCTTATGAACACTCTCTTGTTGTCACTGTTAAACTTGATGTTTCATGTTAACCTGATGTTCTAATTTTCGGGACGAAAATTCCTTCAACAGGGGAATGATGTGACAAACCGAGTTTTCAGGATAACCTTGCCCCCCCTTAATTTAAACTATCTCCATCATATTTATGTTTAATCAAATTATTATACCTTTCAATAATAATTATTATTATTATAAATATCAAATTTAACAATTATTAACATACAAAATACAAACCAAAATTATTAGCATGAAATGTCAATTAGACCAAGTGGAAGGGGCAATTGTGCCAAATTGCAAAAGAAGCAATGCAACCAAATAAATCAAATAAGCATTCCCGTAACCGACCCCATATCACCATTCTTCTCATCTGTAACCCTAAGCACCCAAGAAACAACCGACGGCAGCCGCATCAAGCCATCAAGCTGCGATACTCATCCTCGGCGAGTTCCATTGTTCGGGTACCTCCGAACACGGCTTTGTACTCTCGGCAACCTCCTACCCGGTGACAACCCCATCGTTCACGTACTCCCGAAGCGTTCCGTGCAAGTTCTATTGCTTTTCATAGACTATTCGGTACGTTTCTTTTCGTTATTTATGGTGTTGCGTTACGGTTCGGTTCCGGTTACCTTTACAAGTAAATGGATTTCGAGTTGAATTCCGGGTGGTTGTTTTCACGTGAGTGAGTAAGTATGTGATCTGCGTGCATTCTTCTGTGTTGTGTGAATGTTTTGTGCGACCGTATGTCGTCACGTTTGTATGATGTTGGGTTGATTTTGGGTTCGGGTGCTCGGGTCCTCAATCGGGTGCGCGTGGTATGTGCCCGCGTACGGTAAATTACGTATGTGTATATATATGTATCCGGTTGTAGCTGTTGTGCATGTATATATATTTCATTATTGTTTGTTCGAAGTGGTGTGTTTGAATATGTGTGTGTGTTCTGCGAATGTGTGTGTGTTCTGCGAATGTGGTGTGTGTTTCTGAGGTGGTGTATGGGGCTGAAGTGTTTGTATGGTGCATTTATATATTACCGTGCATGTTGATATGGGATGTTTGCATGTGTATGTAATGTGGGTGTGTATGTTGATGATAATCAATTTTGTGTGTGTTATGATATGCATGTGTGCATTCTGCATGTGTTTGATGTGTGTGTGCATGTGTATGTAAATCTTATATGTTGTGGGCATGTTAGATGAAAAGTAATAAATTATATGATAGTAGGTGGGTTATATACATCATTTTGGAAACCGTCGGCAACCGAACCGAGTCGTGAAACGCGAAACCGTACGATTTCATTATTAAGTATTTAATATTGATTGCATATATTAAATAAAATCCAGGTTAAGCGGAGATCTTAAACGTGTGTGCTTTCGCTTATTAATTGTTGTGCATTTAAGGTGAGTTCTCAGCCCCACTTTACTTACTTTCTTTGGGGTGAAAGAAACGTGTGTTCTAAACGTATTTTCACCTGATCAGTATTACTTTAATATCACTTGTTTACTAGTGTGACACCATACTTAAGTCCTCACTTTCGAATCGTTAATATATGTACTCTAGCGAGGTAATTCTGAGTAGATCTACTGGGTTTGACAAACCCCATCCGGGCTAGTCGCGCTAGCACAACGTTCGTCAAACGGGTGTTTAATTGACCTAATTCTGTTGCTGTGACCGGTGTTCATAGCCGAGGCATCCTTTACGTTGTCAGCGTCGGTTGCGAACTTCATACGCTTAGTAACTTGTTGAGTAGACTAGCTATCTACTGATATTATCTTGATTACTGCATCAGTTTACTGTTATGTTCAATTTATCAAAACCTGTGGACTCACCAACCTTGTGTTGACACTTTAGCATGTTTCTTTCAGGTTCACAAGATGCGCACGCATAGGAGCATTTCATTCATGCATTATTATCCACGTGATTTATTTAACGTCTTTCAATAAATTTTTATTTATTCAATTTGCGCGTGTTGTGCCATTTAAACAACTAATATTTACTATGCTTCCGCGACTTCTATTATGTCTACGTTTAAAACTAGTCTTTGATGAATTCAAGTTTTATAAGTAAATTATGTTTTATAATTAACGTGTCGTTTGGTGTAACTAGTGGCTGAGATCCTGGAAGTCACACGCCTAACGGTAATACTCCGTTTGTGGAATTTAAGGGTGTGATAGATTGGTATCAGAGCCAACGGTTATAGCGAACTAAATTAAAAATTGCATCACATTTGCATTGCATTTAGACTATAGCCTGATGCCTTAGTTACACACATATAAACACGATTAGTTTGCTCGTAGACTTTGCTTGTTTGTTCGTTGACTTTGTTAGTTTGCTTTATTTGCGGGATTCATTGGCATTGCTTATTCTTGTGAACAGTTTCTTGCTGAATGGCATCATCTTCTTCAGTACCATCATCATCTTCTCGAGACAAGAGGCCTATCTACTACGATCATATTCCTTCCTCTGAGAACTCCTGCGTCTGGCCCTTACGTTATAATAATAACGAGAGACTCGAGTATGATAAACCTTTTGCTTTAGCCGAGTACCCACCGGTTCATAGGTGGGAGTGCTACCCACAGTACATTACTGATCTCATCCTAGAGAAGAATGCACCCCCACCTCTCGAAAACCGCCCACGCACTAGATCCACTGCTGGTAGGGACCCTAATGCCCCTACATTACCACCACTTCCTTGCCCTCCAGAGCGGCTATAGCTGCTTTGGCAGCCACAGTGCATTTGCAGCGTAAGCGTGTGGCCGCACTCGTGAAGGAAAATGCAGAACTAAAGAAAACATCGGCTAGGACTGGGGAGAAACTCGAACGATTCGAGACTCGATTCGATAACTTCTTGGAATACCACAATGACCTAATAGATCGTTATAATGGACTGGTCGGGCGGGCCAAAAACACAAACCAACGACTAGGAATTGTGGAATCCCAAGTCTTCGCTCAGAACGCAGTGCCTGAACCAGAAGCAGCACCTGAAGAAGAAGAAGAACCAGAGGAGGCACCTGAAGAAGAAGAAGAACCCGAGGAAGCACCGGAGGAAGAAGAACCCGAGGAAGCACCGGAGGAAGAACTCGAGGAAGCACCGGAGGAAGAAGACCCTGAGGAAGAGCCAGAAGAAGAACCCGAGGAGCAGCCTGATGACGAGGCGGAAAACAGGGACGGATCTGTTGACTCTCACTGACTTCCTCATTTATTTATTTTTTCATTAATTATGTTATTCCATTAGACTTATTTCATTTCACACCTAGATGGGAAGGGTTGTTTCCCATCTGACTGATACTTTTGGATTTTAGTATTTGATTTGATTAATTGTATGGGTACCTACAATTTATTTGATCAGAAATTATTATTTGAACTTATTAGTTGTGTGTGCTAAATTCTTTTAATTACTTGTACTCAAATGAAGTAGATATGTTTCATATTACTTATTTTTGTATGTTGTGATTGTTAAGAATGTCTGGAATTGGCCGAGGACGCGGACGTGGTCGTGGCACCATCAACATGACCCCAGCTGAACTGGCAGCCCTAATCAATCAGCATGTGGCTGATGCTCTTGCAAATCCTAATCTCAATCCGCACGCCACTCCAATCGGTAAGCAATACAAAATTTCCCCTGACGTTAACGTTTCCGTCACCCTGGTTAAGTTGTAACATCTATTCAAAATTCTAAACGCCTGATCAAAACTTGTTGCAGGACAAGGGGTATGCACGTTTAAGACCTTCATGGATTGTAAACCCAATCCATTCACTGGAGCAGAAGGAGCGTGGGACTCCTACGCTGGTTCGAAAAGCTTGAGTCAGTGTTCGAGATGTGCAACTGCCCGTGGCAAATGGGTTAAGTACGCCACTGGCACCCTGGACGGTGCTGCGTTATCTTGGTGGAACGCTCAAGTCCAAATGTTGGGCGTTGAAATTGCAAACCAGATGACCTGGAATGACTTCAAGACCCTGATGAAAGAGGAGTACTGCCCTCGGAGTGAGGTGCAGAAATTAGAAACTGAGTTCTGGAACCTAAAGATGACAGGCTCCGAAATCGAGGCGTACACCACTCGATCTCACGAGCTTGCTACCCTATGCCCTAACATGGTCGACCCTCCTTCCCTAAGGATTGAGAGGTATTTGCACGGTCTGTCACCTGAGATTCAAGGCATGGTCACTGCTTCCAAACCAGACACCATACAGGAGGCAATCAGGTTGGCCCATAGACTGACTGACCAGGCAGTCATCCAGGGAAAACTACCTCCACGAGGTTCGACATTGACCCCTTTAGACAGTAACAACAAGAGGAAATAGGAATCTGGTTCCACCAACAAGCCGAACAACTCTCAACCGCAACCTCAACAGTCACGGAAGTTTGACAACTATCGCTCATCTCATCAATCATCCTCATCCTCATCTCAGCAGAGTGGTGGCTACTCTGGGACATTACCTAAGTGTAACAGATGCAACTACCACCACAACGGGAACTGCAAAAAGAATACTTGTGAGCTGGGTGTGGTACATTGGCCATGCTGCTAGAGATTGCAGGATGAATATGACATCTAGACAGCCGGCCCAGAGGAATGAACAAAGAGGCTGCTATGAGTGTGGTCAGACCGGCACATCAAGAGGTATTGCCCAAAACTGAGGAAGAACAATGGTGGCGGTAATGGTGCTGATAACCGCAATGGCAATGGCAATGGAAACAACGATAAGAACGGTAATGGTGGAGCCAAGGGAAGAGCTTTCATCATTGGTTCAGGTGAGGCTCGTAATGATCCTTCTACTATAACTGGTAAATTTCCTATCAATGGTTGCTTTGCTTCGGTACTATTTGATTCTAGTGCTGATAAGAGTTTCATTTCACGTAAGTTCAGTAAATTGCTAGATGATAATTCTGTAGCCCTAGATACCAATTATACAGTAGAAATAGCAGACGGTAAGATCATTGAGTCTTCACGTATATACAGAGGTTGTAAGATTAGTCTATCTGGGCATGATTTCGAAATTGACCTATTGTCTATTACACTCGGTAGTTTTGATGTCATTGTCGGCATGGATTGGTTGTCTAAGAACCAAGCCGAAATCATTTGTCGTGAGAAACTTGTTCGACTACTTTTGCCTGATGGAAAGATACTCACCGTAGAAGGCGACAGGAGGGGTGCAGTAGTTGGCATCATTTCATACATGAAAGCTCAGAAGTTTTTGAAGAAAGGACATTCGGCGATTTTAGCCCTAGTCACCGAAAAGACTACTGAGGAGAAACGACTGGAAGACATCCCTATAGTTAGAGACTTTCCGGAGGTATTTCCCGAGGACCTACCTGGACTACCCCCACACAGGCAAGTAGAGTTTCAGATTGAATTAGCACCTGGAGCAGCTCCGATCGCTCGGGCGCCGTACCGTTTGGCACCGAATGAACTACAAGAGCTGTCTAAGAAATTGCAGGAATTGCTGGACAAGGGATTCATACGTCCCAGCTCTTCACCCTGGGGAGCTCCAGTGCTATTCGTGAAGAAGAAAGATGGAACTTTCAGAATGTGTATTGATTACCGAGAGTTAAACAAAGTGACAATTAAGAACAGATATCCTCTCCCGTGCATTGATGATCTGTTTGACCAATTGCAAGGATCAAGCTACTATTCCAAGATTGACCTGAGATCAGGTTATCATCAGCTTCGAGTCCGGGAGGAAGATATCTCGAAGACGGCATTGCGGACTTATGGGCACTATGAGTTCGCAGTAATGCCTTTTGGATTAACCAATGCCCCAGCAGTTTTCATGGACCTCATGAACCGTGTTTGCAAACCTTATTTGGATAAGTTTGTCATTGTCTTTATTGATGACATACTAATCTACTCTCAGAATAAGGAAGATCACGAGGAACATCTGAGGATCATTCTGGAATTATTGAAGAATGAACAATTGTATGCAAAGTTCTCAAATGTGACTTCTGGATGCGAGAAGTGCAGTTCTTGGTCATGTGGTGAACGAAAAGGGTATACATGTAGATCCTTCAAAGATTGAAGCAATCAAGGATTGGCCGGCACCAAAAACGCCTACTGAGGTGCGACAATTCCTTGGCTTGGCAGGTTATTACAGACGATTTATCGAGGGATTCTCAAAGTTAGCCCAACCTCTAACTGCCCTAACCCACAAAGGAACCATCTACAAATGGGGCAGCCAAGAAGAATCAGCATTTCAGACACTTAAGGACAAGCTCTGCAGTGCACCGATCCTAGTCTTGCCAGAAGGAACATATGACTTTGTTGTTTATTGTGACGCATCCATCCAGGGTTTGGGATGTGTGTTGATGCAACGCAACAATGTCATTGATTGTGCGTCTAGACAACTTAAAGTACACGAGAAGAACTACACAACGCATGATCTGGAACTAGGAGCTGTAGTGTTTGCTTTGAAGATTTGGAGGCACTACCTATATGGAACTAAGTGTACGATCTATACAGACCACAAGAGTCTCCAGCACATATGACCAAAAAGAGCTGAATATGCGGCAACGACGATGGCTAGAACTACTCAATGATTACGACTGTGCCATCAAGTATCACTGGGTAAAGCCAATGTGGTAGCGAACGCCCTCAGTCGAAAAGAGACCCCTAAACCTCGTCGAGTACGCGCACTACAATTAACCATTCACTCCAACCTGCCAGAACAGATCAAGGCTGCCCAGTCTGAGGCCTTGAAAGTTGAGAACCTAAAAGCAGAATCCATGCGGGGTATGGAGAAACAATTAGAGATCAAGACAGATGGAATCCGTTATTTCATGGAACGGATCTGGGTACCACAATACGGGAATTTACGAGAACTGGTAATGGATGAAGCTCATAAGTAACGCTACTCAATTCATCCGGGTTCAGATAAAATGTACCATGATCTGAAAGAGTGTTATTGGTGGCCTAACATGAAAGCTGAGATTGCCGCCTATGTAAGCAGATGTTTAACTTGCTCTAAAGTTAAGGTGGAATATCAGAGACCATCCGGTTTACTTCAGCAACCGGAACTTCCAGTTTGGAAATGGGAGCAGATCTCGATGGATTTGTCACAAAGTTACCTAGGACTCCCAGCGGATGCAATACCATATGGGTTATAGTAGATCGCCTAACAAAATCCGCTCACTTCCTAGCAATCCGAGAGACGGATCGGATGGATAAGTTAACACGGATTTATCTAAGAGAAATAGTTTCCCGGCATGGTGTACCAGTGTCTATCATATCTGATCGTGACGCTCGATTCACTTCTCACTTCTGGCAATCATTACAATGATCATTGGGAACGCGGATGGATATGAGTACTGCGTATCATCCGTAAACCGATGGTCAAAGTGAGCGTACGATCTAGACATTAGAAGATATGTTACGTGCCTGCGTGATCGATTTTGTCAGTAATTGGGAAACTCACTTACCATTGGTTGAGTTCTCCTATAATAATAGTTATCACACCTCAATCAAGGCAGCTCCATTGAGGCATGTATGGACGTAAGTGTCGATCACCTATTTGTCAGGCAGAAGTTAGAGAAAGCCAACTTACAGGTCCTGAGCTTGTGCACGAGACGACTGAGAAGATCGTGCAGATACGTAACCGTATGGCGGCAGCACGTGATCGACAAAAGAGTTACGCCGACAAACGTCGTAAGCCATTGGAATTTCAGATTGGCAATAAGGTACTTCTAAAAGTCTCACCCTGGAAGGGAGTAATACGCTTTGGAAAGCGTGGCAAACTAAACCCAAATACGTTGGACCGTTTGAGATTGTCAAACGGGTTGGTCCAGTAGCCTACCAGCTGAATTTACCAGAATAGCTAAGTGGAATACATAACGTGTTTCACGCGTCTAATTTGAGGAAGTGTCTATCCGATGACTCACTCGTCGTTCCATTAGAGGAAGTGGAGATTGATGAACAGCTTTGTTTCATTGAAGAACCACTTGAAATTATGGATCGAGAAGTCAAAACCCTAAGGCGTAGCAAGATTCCAATTGTGCGCGTTAGGTGGAACTCAAAGCGTGGCCCGGAGTTTACCTGGGAACGTGAGGATCAAATGAAGAAGAGATACCCACAACTATTCAAAGATCAGACATCTACTTCTTAAGAAACTTCAGAAACTCCATCCTGAGCAAGCTTATGAACACTCTTGTTGTCACTGTTAAACTTGATGTTTCATGTTAACCTGATGTTCTAATTTTCGGGACGAAAATTCCTTCAACAGGGGAATGATGTGACAAACCGAGTTTTCAGGATAACCTTGCCCCCCCTTAATTTAAACTATCTCCATCATTTATGTTTAATCAAATTATTATACCTTTCAATAATAATTATTATTATTATAAATATCAAATTTAACAATTATTAACATACAAATACAAACCAAATTATTAGCATGAAATGTCAATTAGACCAAGTGGAAGGGGCAATTGTGCCAATTGCAAAAGAAGCAATGCAACCAAATAAATCAAATAAGCATTCCCGTAACCGACCCCATATCACCATTCTTCTCATCTGTAACCCTAAGCACCCAAGAAACAACCGACGGCAGCCGCATCAAGCCATCAAGCTGCGATACTCATCCTCGGCGAGTTCCATTGTTCGGGTACCTCCGAACACGGCTTTGTACTCTCGGCAACCTCCTACCCGGTGACAACCCCATCGTTCACGTACTCCCGAAGCGTTCCGTGCAAGTTCTATTGCTTTTCATAGACTATTCGGTACGTTCTTTTCGTTATTTATGGTGTTGCGTTACGGTTCGGTTCCGGTTACCTTTACAAGTAAATGGATTTCGAGTTGAATTCCGGGTGGTTGTTTTCACGTGAGTGAGTAAGTATGTGATCTGCGTGCATTCTTCTGTGTTGTGTGAATGTTTTGTGCGACCGTATGTCGTCACGTTTGTATGATGTTGGGTTGATTTTGGGTTCGGGTGCTCGGGTCCTCAATCGGGTGCGCGTGGTATGTGCCCGCGTACGGTAAATTACGTATGTGTATATATATGTATCCGGTTGTAGCTGTTGTGCATGTATATATATTTCATTATTGTTTGTTCGAAGTGGTGTGTTTGAATATGTGTGTGTGTTCTGCGAATGTGTGTGTGTTCTGCGAATGTGTGTGTGTGTTTCTGAGGTGGTGTATGGGCTGAAGTGTTTGTATGGGTGCATTTATATATTACCGTGCATGTTGATATGGGATGTTTGCATGTGTATGTAATGTGGGTGTGTATGTTGATGATAATCAATTTTGTGTGTGTTATGATATGCATGTGTGCATTCTGCATGTGTTTGATGTGTGTGTGCATGTGTATGTAAATCTTATATGTTGTGGGCATGTTAGATGAAAAGTAATAAATTATATGATAGTAGGTGGGTTATATACATCATTTTGGAAACCGTCGGCAACCGAACCGAGTCGTGAAACGCGAAACCGTACGATTTCATTATTAAGTATTTAATATTGATTGCATATATTAAATAAAATCCAGGTTAAGCGGAGATCTTAAACGTTTGTGCTTTCGCTTATTAATTGTTGTGCATTAAGGTGAGTTCTCAGCCCCACTTTACTTACTTTCTTTGGGGTGAAAGAAACGTGTGTTCTAAACGTATTTTCACCTGATCAGTATTACTTTAATATCACTTGTTTACTAGTGTGACACCATACTTAAGTCCTCACTTTCGAATCGTTAATATATGTACTCTAGCGAGGTAATTCTGAGTAGATCTACTGGGTTTGACAAACCCCACCGGGCTAGTCGCGCTAGCACAACGTTCGTCAAACGGGTGTTTAATTGACCTAATTCTGTTGCTGTGACCGGTGTTCATAGCCGAGGCATCCTTTACGTTGTCAGCGTCGGTTGCGAACTTCATACGCTTAGTAACTTGTTGAGTAGACTAGCTATCTACTGATATTATCTTGATTACTGCATCAGTTTACTGTTATGTTCAATTTATCAAAACCTGTGGACTCACCAACCTTGTGTTGACACTTTAGCATGTTTCTTTCAGGTTCACAAGATGCGCACGCATAGGAGCATTTCATTCATGCATTATTATCCACGTGATTTATTTAACGTCTTTCAATAAATTTTTATTTATTCAATTTGCGCGTGTTGTGCCATTTAAACAACTAATATTTACTATGCTTCCGCGACTTCTATTATGTCTACGTTTAAAACTAGTCTTTGATGAATTCAAGTTTTATAAGTAAATTATGTTTTATAATTAACGTGTCGTTTGGTGTAACTAGTGGCTGAGATCCTGGAAGTCACACGCCTAACGGTAATACTCCGTTTGTGGAATTTGAGGGTGTGACAAGTTCAAATCGCACCTTCGCATCATCATACCCGAAGTACATATCGCACGGATCGCACACAATCGCACGCTATCTCATGGTTAGCCAAGATCGCACGCTATAAAAACCACATGAGGCAGCCAAAACTGACGCTACCCTTATGCCGTCCATAGCACATATCGCACCAATCGCACCATCGGAGTGCTCCGAAGACCGACTCCCCCTGTGTGTGTGAGAACTCTCGGGGTTTAGCCAGAATCGCACGCCATCCCATGGGTTAGCCAAGATCGCACGCCATAAAAACCATATGGGGCAGCCAAAATCGCACGTACATAGCACACAGTAAATACCACATCGCACGTATCGGAGCAGTTACCAAAACTGAACTCCCACTGTGTCTATGTCCCCTTATGAGTAAGCCAAGATCGCACGCTATGATACACAACAGTTGAGCTAACGACCCTCAGTGAGTCGTGAACCTCCTTCCTTTCTTTCGCAAGCATCTTATCTCTCATTCATTCGTTATGCTCGCATTCATTCATTACTTTCCTCTTTTCATTATCTTCCATTTTACGTTAATAATACTTTCATTACATTCATTAACGTTCAACGCAAAGCCAAGGGAAGATATACATACATAATAAGGAAACACATAAACATAAACATACACCATCACCAATACAGGCACATCATAATGCATAACATACATCAAACATAAGCCATCACATCATAACCAGGCTTATCTCCCTATTTACCCCTTAAAAATACTTAGAAAACCTCAAGTCTAAAGGGGGCGCATGGGTCCTTCCAGGCGCATGAGCATAAAAATTCTAAGTATAAAACAGTCTGGGCGCATTGGCACTGTTTGGGCATTTTGCCCTGTTCGAGCGCATGACCAACACTAGTCGTTTCAAGCACTTTGG
>CM046457.1:5882157-6097458 GCA_025506515.1 Flaveria trinervia | reverse complement strand
TTTAATTAACGTGTCGTTTGGTGTAACTAGTGGCTGAGATCCTGGAAGTCACACGCCTAACGGTAATACTCCGTTTGTGGAATTTGAGGGTGTGACAAGTTCAAATCGCACCTTCGCATCATCATACCCGAAGTACATATCGCACGGATCGCACACAATCGCACGCTATCTCATGGGTTAGCCAAGATCGCACGCTATAAAAACCACATGAGGCAGCCAAAACTGCACGCTACCCTTATGCCGTCCATAGCACATATCGCACCAATCGCACCATCGGAGTGCTCACGAAGACCGACTCCCCCTGTGTGTGTGAGAACTCTCGGGGTTTAGCCAGAATCGCACGCCATCCCATGGGTTAGCCAAGATCGCACGCCATAAAACCATATGGGGCAGCCAAAATCGCACGCTACATAGCACACAGTAAATACCACATCGCACGTATCGGAGCAGTTACCAAAACTGAACTCCCACTGTGTCTATGTCCCCTTATGAGTAAGCCAAGATCGCACGCTATGATACACACACAGTTGAGCTAACGACCCTCAGTGAGTCGTGAACCTCCTTCCTTTCTTTCGCAAGCCATCTTATCTCTCATTCATTCGTTTATGCTCGCATTCATTCATTACTTTCCTCTTTTCATTATCTTCCATTTTACGTTACATAATACTTTCATTACATTCATTAACGTTCAACGCAAAGCCAAGGGAAGATATACATACATAATAAGGAACACACATAAACATAAACATACACCATCACCAATACAGGCACATCATACATGCATAACATACATCAAACATAAGCCATCACATCATAACCAGGCTTATCTCCCTATTTACCCCTTAAAATATACTTAGAAAACCTCAAGTCTAAAGGGGGCGCATGGGTCCTTCCAGGCGCATGAGCATAAAAATTCTAAGTATAAAACAGTCTGGGCGCATTGGCACTGTTTGGGCATTTCTGCCCTGTTCGAGCGCATGACCAACACTTAGTCGTTTCAAGCACTTTGGGCGCATGGGAACTGCTTAGGCGCATGGCCAATACTTAGCCGCTTCAATCTCTGGGACACATGGGCACTATTTAGGCGCATGGTCCACACTTGGCCTTTTCTTCACTTGGGCGCATGGGCACTATTTAGGTGCATGGCCAACACGGGCGCATGGCCACTACTTAGACGCATGGGCCAACATGCTAGGCGCATGGGCACTATTTAGGCGCATGACCCACCCTGGGTGCATGGCCAACACTTAGGCGTCTGGCCACTCATGCTGGACGCATGGACAACTGTTTGGGCGCATGAGCCACCTCTGGGCGCGTGGTCTACTGTTCATGTTCATCAGAATATTCTGAAATCTTTTCTATGCTACCAATTTCACCCGATAATCATTCTAAGAATACCCAAACATAGATCTAACATACTAAGGCCATCTAAGCATGCTAAACATCATCTCTAACCCATAAGCCAACACTAAAACATACATACATACATACAACGTTCGGACATAAAGCTGTAAATCCACGGTTTTACTTGAAAACATCACTTGGTATGCATAATAGCCCCAAATCAATTAAAAATCAGTAAAAGAGGGGTTCTACAAACTCACCTTGAGCAGCTTTTGAGCAGTACTTTTTAGTTCAAGACCCACCTTTGATTCAGCTCTTGAATCCTGAAAACAAACACTAAACACCAAGAACTTCGGTCAAGACTCGAAACCCAGCTGAAACCGAGCTCATATAAGAGAAGACTTACCTTTTTCAGCTTCTTCTTCCTCTTTCTCTCTCTAGAACCGGGCTCCCTCTCTCTCTTCTTCTTCTTCCGAGATCAAGCAGCTTTCTGCTTGATATGGGCGACCATGCCCGTAACATCTTAAAATAATAAGATTTGTACTTTGTACACTTTATCCCCCTCTACTTGTGCACAATTTCTATTCTGTCTATTTACTTTTCTTTTCCTTCCGTTTAAATAAAATTCCGGGGTGTTACAGCTTTTGGTTCAGTGATTGAAGTTCAAAAACGACATTTTGAGCATTTTTAATTACTTGAATCTGTGATTTGATCGTAATTGTGCAATTAATTGACAATTTAGTTGTGTTTCATCACTAGAAACATGTTTTGAATCTCAATTGAGTGAATTTACATTAACAAATCAGAGTTTTTGTCAAATTTAGTGTTCGAACAATTCTTCATATTCGCACACTGATTTTTGCAAAATTAAGTTTCAATTGTTGTTAATTGGAAGATATGAAGTTAAAGAATTGTTAATCGATGTTATTGTGACTTGATTGAAGAGTTTCAGATCATTTTATCAAGTTTTTGGAAAATTGGTTAAGATCAGGTTGTTATGAATTAGGCGTTTGAGGTATGAAATCATTTAAAGAATACCTAAGTGTTTAGGCGCATGAACACTGTTCAGACGCTTTAACACTATTTAGGCGTTTTCAGAGTAGCCGTTTTAACACTGTGTGGACGTATTAGCACTGATTCAGACGTTTTTCAGAAGTCAAAGTCCCAGGCGTTTTGGAACTATTCAGGCGTTTTGACAATGTTCAGGCGCATCAACACTGTTTGGGCGTTTGACAGCTGTTTCGGCGTTTGACAGCTGTTTAGGCGTTTGACAGCTGTTCCAGGAGTTTCTACACTTGCAAACTTCAGAAATTAACTAAGGCAATCCCTTAGGCGTTTCTAAGAAAAGTTAGGGAGTTTCTCTACTGTTTAGACGTTTCATCATCATGCGGGCGAATCACTACTGTTCAGACGCATCTAATTCAGACTTATCATTTAATACTTAGAAAATTTTCGAAAATACAAAAATATTTTCATTTCTTTATTTCTTTTCAAAACTAAAACATCAAAAATAGTATATTTTTTTAATAAAAAAATTAATCATGGCTAAGTTTGAAGATTCAGAGAACAGAGTACCAAAGCTAAAGAATCAAGCCGATTTTAAAAATTGGTCACTCAGATTAAAACATCATTTGAACTCAATTGATACTGATCTGTGGAAGTCAATTGAAAAAGAATCTCACATTGCAATCACCTCAGATGGTCCTGATAGAGGGTGTGTTTATACTAAAGAAACTTAAAAACCATATCCTGAAGATGGATTAATTGGTGATGACTTAAAGAAGGTGAAGAATGATGTTAAAGCTTACTCTCTCATGTGCAAAGGGTTACCACTGGAAGTACTTTCAAGATTAGAGAACTATCAAACTGGTTATACAATGTATAAAGCTTTGAAAGTCATATGTGAAGGAGGCAAAGAAATCCAAGATCTCAAAAGACAAAAGTTGAAGAGACAACTTGAACTTTTTGAGCACATATTAGGAGAAACTATAAATCAGATGATGAATATATATGTTCAACTCACATCTGAGATGTCAACCTTAGGAATCAAAAATGATCTTAAAGATTTAAATGACAGACTCCTGAATGCACTTCCATCCTCATGGAAACAAATTGTAACCCTACTAAAGCACAATGAAAGATTTCCTATGGATCTTGATCTTCTTATAGCAAAGATTGAATCTGTAGAAATTGATGAGAATTCAAGAAATAATGACGTATCTGCTTCAACCTCACAATATAACTATGTTGCTTCTCCAGTAAACACTGTTGAAAATTCCTTTCTTGCCAAGAATGATGCTACTCCTGAAGATGAGGGTGATCTGTTTGTGGGAGCTGGATTTTTCACAAGTACCCCAATCTAGTCAGCTCAACCATAACAACAACAGTCTTCCCCAAAATCTATTGTGCCTAAACCTCACAATGAGACTCCATCTTCTAACCCTGCTAATCCTAGCAAAGTTAAAGATGTTATAAATATCCTACTGCAAGATGAAGAGTCCAAAACTGCTTTTACAGCTTTTATGGCAAGCTTCCAAGCTTACCAGGGTAGTCATCTAACTCAAATTGATTTGGTTTTGCATGATTTATTTGAAATGGATCCTGATGACGTAGAAGAGATGGACTTGAATTGGCAAATGGTGATGATTGCTTACAGAATACAAAAACACTCATATATCAACAGGAACTACAAGCCCAGTGCTGATAAAACAGTTGGTTTTGACAAGTCAAAATCAAGATGTTCAACTGCAATAGCTATGATCATTTCTCAAGAGAATGTAAAGCTCCAAGAACTCAAAGTGGAAATGGTCAAAGCAGTTCAAATAATTAGAGACATCAGCATCAGACTCAAAAGACATTCCAGAAACCATATTAGAGTCTGCCTATGCCTGAATTAAAAGATGAATAAAAATCAGATGAAGAACCAAAGAAAGCATTGGTTGTAAGCACAAAAGATGGTTATGATTGGAGTGCATATGCTGAACAAGTTACTTCTGATTTATATCAGGATTAGTATTGATTTCAGAAATAAATTATGAATGGTTTGAAGACAAGGATCTAAAAGATGAATCAGAAAATGAGACAGACTATGACTGGAGTGACAAGTCAGATCCAAAGGAGGAAGAAGTTGCACTCATGGCAAAGTCTGAACAACCAAAGGTTGTAAAATCTGCTTCTGACACTGAGTACTCAAATTCATATCCTGAAATTCCAACTAAAGTAAGAGAAAAACTGTGCACAAAGAATGTTTTAAACATGTTGAACATTATAGAAATTACTCATTCAAAATATGTGACAAATTAAAACAAGAAGAATCAATGCACATAAAACTAAAAGATGATCATAAAGTTGCTGATAAAAAAATAATGTTACTTCAAGCAATTTGGAATAAAACTCTAAAAGAACTTGAAATAGTTAAGAAACAACTTGAAAAAATGACCAAGTCACTTGAACAAGAAAAAGTGGCACATGCTGCAACTCAAGCTGATTTGGCAAAAGTAAAAAACTCAAAGACTATTGTTGAGCAACTAGTAAATGGAAAAAAAGATAAAGATAAATCAGGATTAGGTTTCACACATGAACCTATGCCTGAATCAATCTCTAAAACTTTACCATAAAATTTCAACACTCATGATTATTCACCAGAAAACAAGGCCAAATTTAAAGAATTTCAAGAGAAAAAGAAGAATGATCAAGAAAATGCTCAAAGTGAAATTGAAAAAGTAAACATTCAAATATTCGAGGAGAATGACACAGAAAAGATTAAAAATGGTCATCCAATTAAAGTGAAATTATATGAACCTCGTCTAAAGAACAAAAAGCTATTCCTTCCAAAAAGTGAATGTGTCATTGAAAATTGGCAAACTGATCAAGAAATTGAAAAAGCAAATGAGATCAAGCTTAATCTAAAAGAAAAATGTCAAGAAAAATCAGACACTTCATGTTCTGATGATTCAAGTTCAAATGAATTAACTAAAATTAAAAAGTGTGAAAATGAATTTTCTCAAGATTCAATTAAGACACAAATTTCTAAGAAATCATCAAGAAATCAAAGGAGAAGAAAATTAACTCCTAAAAGTCTGACCCAATAAACAAAACAAGTCAAATTAAACCTGTGAAGTTTGTGTTGCAGAAAATTTTGACATGAACACTATATCTGAAACAATAAGAAAACCAAAGATCAAATCTGACTCTAATCTGAAAACAGGTTTAGGTCCAAAGACTTCCGCTGTACAAAACAGATTTGTATGTAAGGAATTAAAGAATGGTGAACATGTTAAAAAGACAAATCCAAAATATCAAAAAACCAAACTTACACAGACAAAACAAAAAGCTTAATCAGTCCACTCCTAAAATCAAACAAGGAGCAAATGTAGCATCTACTTCAATGATTAAGCAAATGTTATTTCAAAAACCTCAAAAATACTACGATATATGTGACATGTATAATCATAACACTTCTGAGTGTTGTTTCAACAAATAATGTCACATATGTGATATGACAAATCACAACACAGTTGATTGTTATTTCAACAAATACTGTGCTTTATGTGATGAAAGAAATCACAATACAGATGATTGTTTCTTCAAGAAAAACTCACCTGGAAAGGTTTTTGACAATCAAGGATATCCTAATCCAAAGTTTCAATAAATCATTATAATGGATATCAAAATCTAACAAAATTACCTTCTCTGGTTTTGAGATCTCTAAAAGATTCAATTCAGACTATGAAAATCTATATAATATAAGATCACAATAGTATGATCAAAGACAATTTATTCCACGCTCAGTGAGAATAAACAATGAAACATATAACAAGAAAACCTCTTATAATGTTTCAAACAATGGTTCAAAATTTCTTGATGATGAGCTTGAAAACAGATTTAATGTTTTGAAAACAAAACAAAGAAAAGATAATCAAACTATTTTCAAAAGTGGATTTGAAAATCACAAGTTCAAAATAAACCTGACGTAAACAAACTTCATTTCAAACAGTTTACCATTTTTGATAAATTTAGAAAGCCCAAGACCATCTCGGCTTGGGTTACTAACTCTTCTTAAATTTTCTTGCATGCAGGTACGCCCACGGAGACCAGTAAACACATGGTATGTTGACAGTGGGTGTAGCCGGCACATGACAAGCAATCAAGGTTTGCTTCAAGATTTTAAACAAAGAGATGGCACTCATGTGACATTTGGTGGAGATTCCGGAGGAAAGATAACCGGTGAAGGAACGGTATCTAACGGAATAATAAGTTTTGACAAAGTCAACTTTTGTGAACAATTAAATTTCAATCTTTTGAGTGTCTCATAAATATGCGATAAATCTTACTCTACTTTATTTGATGATTCTTTCTGTTATATTTTAAAGCCAGGGTTTCAGATCAGCAAAGAGTGGGTTGTTGTCAAAGTTGTGCGTGACAGAGATGTTTACAAACTAGACATGTCACAAGTTGATCCCTCTACAGAAACAACCTGCCTCATTGCTAGAGCATCTAATGATGAAAGCTAGCTTTGGCATAGATGTCTCGGTCAGTCAAACATCAAGAACATGAACAAGCTTGTAGCAGGAAACCATGTTATTGGTTTCCTTCAAAGAAGTTCTCAACTTCTGACCTCTGCAAAGCATGCTTGAAAGGAAAACAACATAGATCGTCTTATAAGACAAAACAAATAAACTCAAATTCAAAACCGTTACAAATGTTAGATATGGATCTATTTGGTCCTGTAAACATATAGAGTATCGGAAAGAAATCGTACTGTTTAGTCATCATTGATGATTATACACGATTTACTTGGGTTTTCTTTCTTCATTCAAAATTTGAAATAGCTGATCTTTTAAAAGAATTTATCATTAAAGTGTAAAATCAATTAGATCAAAAAGTTAAAATAATCAGAAGTGATAATGGAACCAAATTAAAAAAATGCTAATATTGATAGTTTTTATGCAGCAAAAGGAATAACTTGTAACACCCGGTTATTTAGAGTCAAAGAAAGAAAGAATAAAGTGAAGAATAAGAAAGAAAAGATATTTTACCCAAGTTAAGGGGTAAAAAGTTTCAAAAAGGACCAGTTTCTTTCATAGTGACGAATCACCAAAGACTACAGCAGTGTCTACAAGCGGGAAAGCAGCGCTCAATCCGTCAAAAAATAGTTCCAGATTTGTGGATTAAGCGAGAGCGAGTTTGTTTGAGTCTTTCTTGGCCCTAAGCCAGTTGAGTCAATTTTATATGCCAATCTCACCTCAAGATTTGAAATAAGAAAGAAAATATATTTTACCCAAGTTAAGGGGTAAAAAGTGTCAAAAAGGACAAAAGGTTTGAAAAAGTGGGTGTAAAAGGTGATGGCCGTCCATCACTCTCTCTACACCCACAAAATTCGGATCTTGTTACAGAGAGAAAGAAAAGGAGCTGAAATTCTTGGATTTTGAAGAATAAGAGCTGAAAAGTTCGAATTCAAGGTAAGAATACGTGTGTTTAAGGTGTTCTTGACTTGTTTCATCCTCGGTTGTGTGCTTATGTATGTTGTGTGTGTTTGGTTGTGTGTTTTTAGTGGGATTCTAGGTGAGATCTTGTAGCAATCAGGCTATAAAGGGAGTCTTACCCAAAGAGGCTGCTAAGATGAGTTCTAGAACCACTCTTTTACATGTTTTAACTGATTTTGGGACTGGAAATGCATAAATGTTCGTTTTTATAAAACTGGGTTTCATACCCATATGTATGATTGTGTGTATGTGGCGGGTATGGTTTGATTTTATACTATGTTCATGTCTGATGATGTTATGGTTGTGTTTCTATGGCTTAGAATGTAAGATTTAAGCTTAGAATATGATGGTTGAGGTTTGGGGACTGAATCTGCTGTTAAGTGTGACCTGGGCTGCTCATACGCCCAAACAGTAGCTCATACGCCTAGGTTTTAGAATTTGCCTAAGTATTGTTAATGCAGATGGGAAGGAAATACGGATGAGTATAGGGAAATGCGGATGAAGGTTAATGCGGATGAACAAGTTCATGCGAATGAAAGTCAATGCGGATAAGTAAGTCATGCGAATGAACAAATGCAGATGAGTAAGTCATGCGAATGAACAAATGCGGATGAGTAAGTCATGCGAATGAACAAATGCGGATGAGTAAGTGTAGAATTTTGTTGTGGGAACATTGAACTGGAACACACTTGATAAGGATTTAATCATTGTCTATGATTATTCATAATTTTTTTACTTCAATGTGCTGATTATTATCTAATATGATCTCACTACAGGCATATAATTCAATGTGTAGAATTTTATTCTGTTTTATTTTTATTTTTGCATGATTTTTTTGTGTGCAGGCATGTTAATAATGAATGGTTTTACTTCAACTATCAACTTTTATAAACTTCTAAGTTTGGAAACTTAAAAGTTTAGGGGGAGTAAAGATGATAAAGAGTTTATCAAAATAAATGTTTGGATGAAAAAGGATGATGCAAAAATATTCAAAGTTTGTATGTGTTTGAAATGTTTAAAAATGAACCTTAAAAGATTTAAAAATGTGGAAAAACTTCTTGCAAAGAATTGAGAATGTTTGTTATAAATGAAATTTTTGATACTAAAATGACAGGAAATAAATTAAAAAATGTTTGGTCAAAAATCAAAATTTTGGTCAAAAAGACAAAGTTTAGTCAAAAAGTCAAAGTGTTGGTCAAATTGTCAAAGCATTATTAAACTTATTCAAAATTTGACCAAAGTTTTAAAATTGTGATTTGAATGAACTTGGTGAAAAATAATACAAGTGTTAGACGTATGGATGTCTCATGCGCCTAAATAGTGTTCATAAGTCTTTGTTTAGCCGAATGATGAAAATTTAGTTTTATGTTAAGTGTTAGACGTTTTGAGTAATCCTCATGCGCCTAAACAGTTTTCATTAGTATGAAATTCTTGGTTAAGTGTTGGGCGTTTTATAAAATCTCATACGCCTAAACAGTACCAGACATCTCATAAAATAATTCAAAGTGTTAGGCGTTTCATAATAGGTCATGCGTCTGAACAGTGCTCATGCGCCTAAACAGTGTTCATGCGCCTGTACAATGCACATGCGCCTACATGTCTTTCAAATATAATAGACCAAGTGTAACTCATGCGTCTGAGGTTCATACGCCTGAACAGGGGTAAAATTCCTGAATAGGGGTAAAACGCCTGAACAGTGTTAATGCGCCTAGACCTCATGCGTCCAAACAGTGGTCATGCGTCTAAACAGTTGTAATGCGTCTAAGGGTTTTTACACTTGTATAAATTCAACACTTGCACAGAAGTTCATTTTATTTGAAACTTTACACTCATTCTCTCTGTTCGTACTCTCTGTGTTCCGACTAATTCAAATTTCATCTGATTACCCAGTTATTTCAAGAGTATATGATCGCATAACGTAATATCAGAGAATGTGATTAACATCATGAGTTTATATCATCATATCAGTGTATAATAACATCAAAATCAATCGGGCGTTTGAACCCTATTTGGGCGTTCGAACCCTAATAACTTAAATAAATCTGAAATGATTGATTACTAATGTTTGTTTGTGACAAATTAAACATGAAATTGTTAATGATTATGCATTGCGAACATGTTATAATCATCAAAACATGATATTCATCATAAAATATTCTGATGATTCGAAGAATTTCAAAGTCAAAATAATAATAAAATAAAATAAGAAAATTGAATCGACAAAAATTTTAAAATACCTTAACTTATAAAGTCAACACAAATTTAAATGTGAATCTAAATCAACTAGAAACAAATGTCTTAATTGATCTTATATCTTCAAATTTGATTAAATCATCAAATAATAAGTTCAAATCATTGAATATTCTTAAAATTGATCAAATTTTAAAATATAAAATTTTGTTAAGAAAAATTAAAAATTAGTGAAGGACTTACTCATTTTTTATTTGATAAACTTCATACTAATTCATGTTTCTTGTGAATGACATATGAATCCGTTAAAGTTTGAACCAAAGCACAATATTGCTACATTTCTTGATGAAGATGTAAGAGAAACAAATGGATATGAAGACATGATCAGATTTTTGTTAAGAACAAGATATGTCTATGCTATGATGAGAGGCTGATTAAGAAGTTTTGGAGAACTGTTGACATTGAGATAGATGATCAAAGAAGAAAAGTTGTAAGAGGTTTTATTACAAATGATCGAATGATTGAAGTATCTAAAGAATCTATTAGATATGCATTAAGATTAGGTGAAAATGAAGATCAAGACTTGTCTGAGTACACTTTCAATGAGTGTAGAGAGATATTTATGTAGATGGGTCACCCAGATCAATTCCCAAAGAAGCAATTCTTTAGATCTCGAGTTCACAATCACTAGAAGCTGTTATGCTACATATTTCAGCACTGCATGTTGAAAAGAAGTGTAGGATGGAACTCGTTTCCAATTGATATAGCATCTCCTATAGTAGCCATAGCCACTAACAGAAGATTCAACATGGCTAAGTGGATCATGAATGGAATCATATTCAATTTGGAGAAGGGAAAGAGAAATAAGTACTTGATGTACCCAAGATTTCTCCAATTGATTTTAAATGAAGAATACCCAGACATAGATGCTTATGGAGTTCAAGGAGAAAGACTTATTTTCGAGCATATGTCTGAGGTAGTTTACAAAAGGCTAGCAATGATTACCGGTGCTGCTAATGTTCCTATGTTTGAATATATGAGAAATGTGGCTAATGACATTGTTGATATTAATCAGCAACATTTTCATTTGATTGAGGATGAGTGTGTGAATCCTAATGATCTTATTGAAGATGTTATAGAAGAAGTTGTTGAGGAATCTGAGTAAGATGATGATGATAATGATGAAGAAGAGAATGATAATGAAGAGGATGATAATGATGAATGAAATGATAACAATGATGATAACAATGATGATTATGATAATCATAGAGGTGATCAAGGAGATGGTATGGAAGGTGTTGAAGCTGAGCAAATAGTTGAAGAAACTATACAAGAATGGACAGTGAACAAACCATTTCTAATCAAAGAATTGAAGATGAAAGAAATGTAGATGGAGATGTTAATACTAAAATGAATGATCAAGAAGATGATAATCAAGTTGCAAATGAAGATATTGAGAATGTTGACTTTAATCAAGCATTTGACTTTAATTCTTTATGGGATGAGCCAATCACAGAGAATATATTTCTGTTGATCAATCTAAGAGTTATGAAGTTGTAACTGTTGAAAAAGAACAAGAGATAAAACAAGTATCGGATGCTTGTGTACAAACTGATCTGGATGATGATGTTGATGAAATTGAAGAGTTAAAGTTAAAGATTGTATCTCAAAATGAAGAAATTGAAAGACTAAAGAAAGAAATGAAATGCTGAAAGCAAATGATAAAATGAAGAATGTTTTGATGGCTAATCTGGAAGAAAAAGCAAAGATTATGTTTGAAGAAATTGAAAAGTTGAAAGTAACTCTACAAGAACCTGCAAAAGAAAGTGAAGTGATTTCTGTTGAGAAAGAATCTGCTAAGAGCCTAAAGAAACAACTACTGTAAACTGTAAAGTATTATGAAGCTGAAAAGGCAAAAGAAAGATGAATGAAAGATGAAACATCTAATGTTCCGGCAAAAGTTCAGAAGTCAGTTGATATAGTTGTGATTAAAGAAGAAGAATAAGTGCAAACGATAATTGAAGCACTTGATGGTATAGACACAGATCTACCTTATGAATGGTATGATGAAGTGCTTGAGGATGAAGATGTGTGTGATGTAGTTAACTCACCAGTTGAGAATGTTCAAGATGATATTCCTATAGACTTTGAAGACAGATACAATTATCTAGTCAAGAAAAAGTATAATAGAGTGTTTCTAGACGGGCTGACAGTGATTCAAATAAATGAAGAATATGAGAAGTGTGTGATAGCAGAGTCTTTAGCGCCGGTAGATCCGAATGAGATAAGTCTAGAACATGGTGAGTGGGCACAAATAAATGAAAGCATAAACATTGATGATATTCCTGTGGTAGAATTGCACCACCCAAATCGTGAAGATACGAGCATACCTGCTCTAAGAATGTGGTTGCAATCAAGGAGTTATCCATGAAAAAAGACTAAATAAGATTCAAGGAGAATCATTAAGAAGGTAGGTGAGAAGCTTTCAAGAAACTGAAAAGATGTACAACAAGATGATCATTCTTGATATGGATAACCCTCGGTATCACGAAATCACCAAAAGAACGAATAATGCTGAAGTCTCAAGAAAACAAGTCAATGGAGTTGGTGAGAAAAACGCATGAACATAGAAAAGAGCTTATGGATATGTTTCCAAATGTTGAAAATCAAGGTTACAAAGTCTCTATAGATCAAAAACAGCTATGGAATAAAGCTAGATCAACTAGAGATTTTGTGAGAAATGTGCTATAAACAGGACAATCAATCTCTAAATTGCTAAATGCAATGATTGTGCCTGATAAATCCAAAAAGGTGAAAATTATTGCTTGGAAATATGATGAGATTTTTTATGCTTTTCTTATTAAGAGAGTTAATGCTATTTGTGATGTATATCATTTCTACTCAAGCATCATTGCTTTACCTGTACAAGACTTGAAAGAATTGTATAAACTACCACTGATAAATATTTCAAAGGCTGAAAGAGGAGAAGTGTTTGTGAAGTTACTTGATCGAGGTATATCCAGGATGCCAACATTCCTTAAAACACGATGTAATCAAGAAGACAAAAGTTATTTTGCAAAAATGAAGAAGAAGTCAAAGAAAGGTCAGACAATCAAGGAAATTGATGATTGTTACTTAGAGACGTTTAGTGATAAGTATTTTGAAAAAGTAACAAATCCCAGACTGAAGGTTATTATGACATCCGTCACCAACAGGTCCGTCAATTGACTCGAAATCTGTTAATTCTCTTTTCGCGCATTTATTATTTTGCGTAATTAATATATTTTCGAACCGAGTCTCGTCACATCTCCTTTTCGTGCCAACCTTAATATTTAATGACGCTAATAATATAAAATTTATTTTATCTTTATTTTTATTTTTGTTAATATTGTTAATATTATTATTATTAATAATATTATTATAATTAAGTCCAGGGTTTAAATTGTAAATTAATTAAACTTGAGGGATTAATTATATGAAAGTTGGGGGACTTATGTGCAAAATTTTAATATCTCGAAACTATTTACGGGCAGCCATGTAACCCCACCCCCCCCCCCCCCACCACATTCGCAAACCCTACCGCCGGTCGCCCTTGTCACACCGATTTGCCATCGTAAGCTGCCGCTGGTTGCTGATGTCTCGCCGTTCAGCCGATTCGCAGGTAATCGATTCGTTTCGTTTCGCTCCGTTTCGTTGGTTCTGTTCCGCACGCTTGCTTGACATATATATATATATATATGTGCGTGCGTATTGTATGTATATATATGTATGATTGCATATGCACGTATGTATATATGTGTGTGTATGTACTATCGTATGTATATATATGTATGTGTGTGTACCGGTTGAGTGTGTATGTATATATTACGTGTATGTGTATGGATGTATTGTGTGTATATATATTCGTACGTATCTTGCGCTGCGTGTCGGCTAGCGAATAGAACCAAACACAGCAGCCTTTGGCTGCTGTGTGCGCATCGGTTGTGTAGGTATATATCGTATATATATGAGTGTGTGTGCGGTAATATATGTATGTATGCGAAGGAATGTATATGTGTGCGTAAAGTGTGTGTGTATGTGGACATGGTGTGTGCGTATATACACGACAATGAATATATATATACATGCTGTGTGTGCGATGGTATATGTATCTATGCCTATATGTTGATCAGTATGTGTATGCAGCCGTGTATATGTGCATATATATGTCATATGTATGTATAATGTGTGTGTATGTATATGTGCAGTGTGTGTGTGTGTATGCGATGTGTGTGTGTTCAATGTGTGCGGGTGTGTGTGTTGCTTTAGTGTGTGTGTATATGTGTGTGTGTTCAGTGTGTGCACGTGTGTGTGTATATGTGCGTGTGTTCAGTGTGTGCAGGTGTGTGTGTGTTTTAGTGTGTGTGTATATGTGTGTGTGAATGTGTTCTAGGGAGTGAAAATGTGTGTGTTTATGTGTTGTGTGTGTATGTATAAATCATGATTGTGTGTATGTGTTTGACAATGTACGTGTTCGACGGTATATGTGTGTGTCTGTTTAGGTGTGTGTTTGGTGCGTACGTGAATCAAGTATGTGATCCGACGTGTGTGTATTTAACATATGAATGTGAGCATGTGTATTTAAACATGAGCTGTAGTGTGGATGATGTGGGTTTAAGGGTGTATGTTTCTCATATGGTGTGTATGTGTGTGTGTGGAGTGTGTGTGTCGGGTATGTGTGTTGAGTGTGTTTTGTTAGTGTGTGTGCCTTGTGCGTATGTTTTGTTTATATAGTGTGGGTTATATTGTTATTATTATTATCTTTATTATTATTATATTGATATTATTATTACTTTTATCATTATTGTTATTATTACTACTATTATTATTACCTAATATTATTATTATTTTTACTAATAGTGTGTTGGGTTGTATGAAATATATATTGTGTGTGCATGTCACGCGTCAAACCTGAACTGACCCGGAACCGACCGAACGACCCTTCCTCCGTAGACTCGTCTTAAGATTTTATTGTAATTATTTATAGGTGCTTGATCGTTCGTTGCCTTCACTCGTTGAAGCGTTTTATTCGTTCATTTTCATCTTATTTCAATGTGAGTTTCGCGACCTCGTTTTCATATTAAACATTTATAAATTAGGGGGAAAATTATACTCACCCTTTTTATGTTGTGAACTTATTCAATTCTTTTGGGACTGTTGTGTTTACTGTTTTGTAAGTATTTATCTAGTACATGCATGAGTTGTCTTTGTGGTTCTATATTCACAACTATTTAACTCCGGTGTTGGAGCCGACAGACAGATATTGATAGTACTATTGGGTTGACACCCCCACCCTTGTTTGTTAGTATACTAGTTGGGACTGATAGTGGCCAGGAACGGGCCCCAGGGTGAATATGTTCCAAAAAATTCTTTGTGTACGTCGTAGGTTTAGTTGTGATGCTCATGATTACATGTTATATTACTTGCTTATAACTGTATGCACTCATGTCCTACCAAACTATTACACGGCATCAAGTTTTGTTTATTATTTAAACCTGCAAACTCACCAACATTATGTTGACCATTTTAAGCATATCTTTTCAGGTAATAATCATTGAGGATCGCTAGGGAAGTTGGCCTTAGCGTTGACCTTAGATTTACATTATTTTGGACTATGGATGTTTATGGCATTTACTTTGACATATACTTGTTATTCACATTTTGCCTACTTGC
Source organism: Flaveria trinervia (assembly GCA_025506515.1). Taxonomy (NCBI): domain Eukaryota; kingdom Viridiplantae; phylum Streptophyta; class Magnoliopsida; order Asterales; family Asteraceae; genus Flaveria; species Flaveria trinervia. The sequence continues at coordinate 6,081,727 of CM046457.1, read as the reverse complement.
TCCCGGGTTATGGGATTTACATTTCTTTTGACCATTGGCTATGTTTGTGGTGGAATTGACTAACTACGACACAAGTCTCCATTTGTGTCCGGTGACGTCATGACACATTGACTATTCATCATTTAATGCATATCTAATGACTAACAATGTGTTATGACGATCCTGTCCGTTACATCCTCGTGTTTCCGCTATAAGCGGGGGTGTGACAGTTATAGATGGTACACAATCATCAAAACCAATTCTAAGATGGTTTTATGATTCATATACTTTTCATTCGAAGTTAGTGAGAAACTTGGATGATTGGGATAACGACATGATTAGTCTGTTTGGTGTGTTTGAACTCAAACTTCTACATCCTAGTTATATCTCATTATTATTAGATCAATCTTTTGAAGAAGTATCATCAACTGAAGCAGAAAATGATAGAAAATATTTTTTGACAATTATAAAAGTAATGAATGCTACAATGGAGAGTATCTCTTTGAGGAAAGCAATGGCCTATGCAAACATTGTAAAGAAAGACATAAAAGACATTGAATTCATGAGAATCTCTCGCAAAGGAGTGCTAGAGATATACACAAAAGAGAATCCAAAACCAATAGAGATGTATGCTAATGTTGATATTACAGGATTATAAAAAAAAACATTGTTGGTGATGGAAGCAATGGAGATTAAGACAAATGAATCCAAGCCAGAACAAAGAATTCTAGCTGGAAAATTCAAATCTTCAATAAAGAAAGCTCTTAAAGAACTAGAGATGTACAAAGAAAAACCAATGTTCAAGATTAAAGAAGAACCTGAAGATTATTTTGGCTAAAGACAAATGCAAATCTTAGGGGGAGTATTGTTAGAAACCTAAAAAGATTAGCATTTTAGTCTTTAGATAAGTTTTGTTATAGATTAGAAACTTATTTTGTAAATATATGTTCCTTTTTGTTTTCTTGATTATTAGTATAAATAGGATTCCTATGTATGTGTAGGAAAAATTTTTTTAGATATTTCTCTCAATTTGCACTTTGTAATCCAGCTGATATCAATAAAAACTCTATGAATTTTTCTGATATTTGTTTGTTTGATTACATTGTTCATATTATTGTCAATTGCTTGATATCAATCACAGATCAATCCATTTGAACCTATCATAAGCAAAGTTTGGGTTGGTATAATAAGGGGACCCATTATTTTGAAATTGTCAAGTTATACCATGTAGTAAGCAAGTTAGGGACCCCGGGTTGAACTCGGGTCGTTTGAGCCGGCCTTCATCTTTTCTAAAATAGTTGATTAAGATGATAGTTTAGTTAAAGGTAGTTGTTACATTGTCTAATATCTAGTCTGAAAAATACCAAAACAATGTTCTCATATAACTCCAATTAACTCTTAACACAAATATTACATATAATTATCAATATAAGATGTCCCTCTTTTACATAAAACACTTTTCTAACCAATAACCAATACTTACTAAAAAACTACCACAAAATTCATTTTAATCCTCGCATACATGATAAAATAGACATGTTGTATGCTAAATTCACTAGCTAACACCAAATGTGTTTTTTATGCGATTAGACATGCAATGTGCATTAATATAAAATGAGTGTTATAAGTACACTCTGTTTTTCTCTATCCTTCTATTCACACACACATGTAAAGAGAGAGAGAGAGGGGGGAATATGTCATACCAACCCAAATGAGTATACAAATAACAAAAGCCCGAACATAAATCATCGTTTTGTCATAGATCAATACTTAATACGTAATCACATATGCAATTGCTTTCGAGTTTATAAGCTGAACTAAATGAACCATCATCATGTACACGCCAAAAAAACACTAATTAGGATCCTTTTGAGGTAAGTATCATGTGTTCGTTGGCGAAACTTAAACAAATATTCAGGGGTTGAAAGTCACGGGGCTCAATTTAGGGGGCTGGACTCAATACGTATATAATTTTCAGGCGAAATACGCATAAATTTTCATTTCTGAGCAGAATTTCCACTCCAAATATTATCGACTTGAAATGACTATCCACTCCATGTTGAGCTTCAGGATAAACTCCTCACTCTCTCCTTTTCCACCATCGCCACTGTTTCGTCCTCTACCTTGACCTTCCATTACAAAATTATTAGTACAGTTAACATTAGAATTTGTTTCCTCCTCTCCTGATAATGAAACTAATGTTAATGAAATATGATGAAGTATTTTGTTCTTCGTTACCGCCCTTTCTGTTTTCTGTATTTAATGCGTGATGACATTCTCGAGCAGTGACGGATCTAAAAGACACGTTGAGGTGTAATGTAAAAGATTTTTTTACCATACATTTGTGTATAAATAAAATAAAAAAATATGATAAGAAAAAAAGTTAAACAAATACTTAATAGATCTCAAAACTCTCTACTTCGGTTTTTCATAGATTGAAAATAAAGCATTCAATATATTAAAAAGTAAACATTATAAGCCCTAAATTCCTAATTTCATGGTCTAATATAGTAAAATTTGTTACATTGAATGAACGAGTGGGGAATGTGGATGTCCCGGTGGCCGGTGAAAAAGGTAGGCAGTGGTGCAACCACGCAGGTTCGCTAATGTTTGTTGTTGTTGAGTTGTTGGGCGATGCTACTCGGTCTTAAATTTTTTGTTTTATATTTTTATTTTGGGGTTATTATTGTATTGAATAATGAGTAATTGGTAATAGGTCTTTTGAATTTTTATGTCATTGGGTAATGAATCACTAATTGATCAATGGCATACCGGGTATTTAATATTTGGTTTTAGCCCAAACTTTATATAATATATTGTTTTTATAGATTATTAGATTTTTTTATAAATGTAAAACTTTCTATGAGTTGTTGAGTTAAAAAAGTTATGGGTGACATAATTTTATTTCAGAGGTAATGTGAAACCATAACTTTCATTTATTATTTTACATAAAACCGTAAAAAAAATTACTACCTATAATAAGTTGAGGGGTAACGAAGGATATCTCTCACCAACACATATATCCGTCCCTGTTCTCGAGTACCTTATTAGCATGCAATAACGGTATTACATTCATAAATCAAGAAACCCAATGTAGCAAAGAATAACAAGTAAAAATTTATGATATGTTTTTATTTTAAAAAAAGTAAACATATAATTATAAAAGCAATTAAAGCTAAAACAACCAAGCGTGTAAAGCCCAACAATAGCGCTAAAATTTGATCGGGGTTGATGCTTAGAGAAAAAAAGACTTTGATGTATCATTTTTACATCCAATATTATGTAGGAGCAAGGGTGTCGAACACAAAGAGTTCATGATTCACTTATAACTCAAACTGATTTAAAAACATGAACCATAAAATGTGAAAATTTTATTTTAGTCGTATTAGGATCGAAGTTTAATTATCAAATAGCAAGACTTGTCAATCTACTTGTTAAATTGATAGATTATATAGACATTATATACATCACCAACACATCATTTAGTTAAGAAGAGATGATTACATAATTGCACATCTACAACACCTTTAGAGTTTCTCTAAGGTGAAATGATACTAACATGTAACCTAAAATGTATCATCACCCAATTCCAATTCATTCATGATAAATCCTAAACATTTAAAACAACTACAACTAGCCTAAAGTCTATTTAAGTTGGGATCCAATACCATGACATTCTAAACATAATTTACAGTCGTAATTGACGTAGAAGGTGATAATTTTGACATCAACATAAACATCCACATGTAAATGAATTCTTCACAATTTCATACGCTGCTTTGTTATTTGTTGTACATAACTTTGATGCAATAATAAATGTCAAGGTGTTTCAAACATGCCTAAATCAATCCCAATGAGCTTTCTTGACGCATAACAAATCTCACTTGAAATACGTATCAGCTAAAGTCTTGAAAGAAGTTTTCACATTGGACCTACAAACATAAAACACCTAAAAGTAGCATGTTTTAATATATATTTAATGATAAGACATGCAAATAAACATATTTTAACCGTATCAAATAACTATATATCACTCACCAACTAGGGATGATGAAGGGTAGTGGGTCATCAATGATTGAACGTTGTTGCTTTGATGGTCTCACGTGGCGGCGGTTTGGGCCCTCGAGGTTTCTTCTTTTTGCGGTTTACTTCGTAATAGTGATTAATTGTTGAAATTGATGTGTTCTGATTGATAATAGTGTGTTAATTGGTGTTGAAAAAATGGAATCTGTTTGTAGTAATGGAAGTATGAGTGTTTACAGAGTTTGGTGCAGATTAGAGCTATGGTCTTTGTGATAGTTGTTCTTGATTGTGTGATTTATGATCCGTGTCACTCTTTTGTTTAGAAATATGAGGTTAGATTTATGAATCTTGAGGTTTAAAGTTGATTTGTTTGGTCATAAAGTTAAAAATTTTCTGTAGGTTTCAGTTAAAAGAAACATGTTATCTTTCGTTTAAATGGTTTTATTTTAAAAAATAGGTTTATTTTTATTACATAATATTTTAGCAGTTTGCAGATTTTGAAAAACAAACAGTTTTTTTGCAGACTGCAGACGTTTGGTCTACATCTTCTCCCGCCGATGTCTGCAAATATTTTCTTATAGATAAAACAAACAACTGATATAACAGTTATCTTATAAAAAGTGACAAAATTTTATATGATTTGTTAAGCCACTAACAACTGTTCCGTTTTCATCATTTTTTTCTTGTGTAACATAGCAACGTCACATTAGTTTTTTCCCAATTTTATTTTTTTTAGTTTTTCCTATTTTACATGATGGAATAGAGTGTTCCCATGTACCCAAAATTTAAATTTGAATTTAAATTCACTAGGTTGGAGTATTTCGAAACCAAGAGGTGGTGTTCCTGACCGCCCATGGTTTTTCCCAGGCTCTCCCCAGTATCTTTTTGTCTCCGGTCTGTGAGCTCTTTGGGCAAAGACTAAAGTGTTATATTTAAGCAAACAATAAATAACTGTTAAAATCTAGAAATGAAATATTACGAATATAAACATGAATATCTCTACATTATTCTTTTTTTTTTTAATCTTTGAAGGGATTATCACACACTCATCTAATTTTACTCTATCTACATTATGCTTATGACAAAACTCACACTCTCAATCACATAGGAACGTACATTGCTGAATACAATAAATTTTTTTACTTGCAGACACTACATATACACTCCAGTATAAATACACCCTACACCTAAAATCATAACATATGTGTTCTACATGATTTGAACTACAACATTTCATTAAGATACATCATGTTACGATTAAAATGTCCTATGAAAAAAGCTCTCAACTACGTACACTAGATACAATCAGGCTAAGGTCTATGTTTGTTTACTTATATGTGTTACTTTTTTGTCCTGAAGACATATTTTGATGATAAAATATTTTATTGTTTAAAGAGTTAATTGTTCAAGTACTCTATTGGATCATGTAATGGGCGAACAAGACTATTCTAATGATCGATAGTAAATATTCATAGTAAGACAATTGACTTAAATATATTCAATGATTTATTTTTTAAATAAGGATATTTTGATTATTTAAAAAAACTAACATCTCATATATGACGGAGATCTTTTGTGTCCATTAGATAAAACCATTAAACCAATTTTATAAAATTTTAAATACAGAGACCGAAAGTGAAAATAAATATAGACACAAATACTTTTCAATTTTCATCTTTTTAACTATTTTTTCTCTTATTTCTCCAAAATTTTGGCGGGAAATAAGCATTTCATCACATTCATCCATCGAAGAAAACACACACTGTTCAAATTCCGAAAAACCCTAGGAAAAATCACAAAACTGAAAAACTCAATGGATCCAATAACGATGGATGATTGTTTCGATGGAAGCGATGGTGAGAGAGAAGACGATGAAGAAGCCACTACTCTTCTCAGAGACCGCTTCCGTCTATCCACCATCTCTATCGCAGAATCCGAAGGTCTGTATATCGCACTATTTATCTTACTTGATTCAATTTTCTTTTGATTTGATTAATGTTTTCGTTCGATGCAGCTAAACAAAATGATATGGAGATATCTCAGTCTGTTATCGTTTGCATCTCCGATTTGGCCTTCAAGTACGCCGGTACTGCTTCTGATCTGTTCTTATGTTCGTTTTATTAAGAGAATTCGTGTACATAGGGTGAAATTTGCTAACTGTGACTGTAGGAAAGTTGACTGTGTTGGTTAATAGTTTTTTTTAGGGTTTGTGGTGTTGGTGCATTATGGTGATGTTAATCTTTGTGTTCCCTGCGTTTCCATGTGAAATGCGAATTAAACTTCAAATTGGAATGAATTCAATTGCTTTTCGAGTGCTAGTAATTGGTTTGAAACTCACCATATGGAATTGAGTTATAGAAACAAAAGTAGTGTGATTATATCAAACATACAAATTTATTGAATTTGAGACTTTGAGTCTTGTTAGGGTTTCTTCAATTCTGTTGTATTGTTCTACAACTCAAGGATATACATTTTCAGTTTGACTTCAAAAGCATGAAGTCAAAACAACTAATCATGGGGTGCCATCATAAACATCCAGATTGTCAATTGATGACCAGAATATGCTACAAAATGTAGCTATCTTTTTGCTTATTCCATGTCAATACTCAATACTACTAAATTAAACTTGATTTATTCTTCAACTTTATGATTTGATGCGTTTTGTGGTGTTGTAATATTCTTATTATATTACTTATTATTAGTTTTTTTCGTTGAAGCACATCTGTATGACTATTAAAGAAAATTGTGTTTCTATCATCTCCAAACCTGGTCTTTACATTGTTATCGAAGGCACAAAGGGTGAGTCTTGGGCATTGGGCGTAGGTGCAAGGAGCTCAAAAGGAAAGACAATTTTTACGCGAGACGCATAGTGTAAAAATACCATTTAAAGAGTTCTAGACATGTTTTGGGCTTGGTTTGTGTTAGGTTAGGCTGTTAGGTTAATTTCAGGCTTGTTTAGGTTAGACCTGTTTGGGGCTTTTGAAGCGAGGTGACAAGGTTGTGCTGGGCTGCACCTGAGGGCCTAGGTGCTCGCCTTGTGGGCTTTTGACAACAGAGGTCTTTTATATCTACTTTCTCTGACTGTAATCTAAAATGTGATCTTCTCAAGTTGGGTAAACAAGAATGGTATCTAAACAGTTATACCTGAGTATGATCTTCATATAGCCATGTTTGACATCGTGTATAATCTGTGGTTAAACGTGTAAAATCTGTTCTTGTAAGTTATAACTAGGTGATCAAGATAGTTGACTTGAATGACACATGGGAAATCTTGGACCTTTTACAACTGTTTATGTTTATCTGTAATTGCAGAACAGTTGGCAGATGATCTTGAGCTGTTTGCACATCATGCTAATCGAAAAACTGTGAATATGAATGATGTAATTCTATGTGGTAAGTCTATCAAACACTTATTATCACCATACGACTCTACATTCAAAGTTAGATGACTGGAATTTCATCATTTGGTTTTTAGCGCACAGGAACAAACATTTGGCGGATATATTGAGGTCAATTTCAAATGATCTAAAAGCAAAAGAACCACAGTCTGAGAAAAAGAGGAAGAAAAGTATAAACAAGGAAGACAAAGCTGCCCCTTCGGTACTTCACATCGATCCCTAATTGTCGTATATATATTCTTGAATATTTGTATGTTAAGATAGTCTTTTTGTTCACATCAAATACTCATCTTGTGCTTAACTCATATTGTCATTCTCAATGTGGGTGCCTTAAATTTTTTATAAAGCTATGCTTTGTGTACTGTGTGCTGTTTTACTATGAATCCTCCATTTGTAGCACAACTCTCGTAAAACTCAGAAGTTTCATCAAGGTAAAAAAAAATTCATACCAGTATGTGGTTACAAGGCAGAGCAACATCGGATTTATGATATATTTTGCTTAATACCAATCCCTGATGTTGTAGGTGTGTTATCAACTTATCACCAACATTTGTTACAAAAATTATACCATCAAAAACTAATTAATGATAGTAATTGAACAACTTCAAAAACAATATTTGCACACATTACTAAACATAAAAGCACCATGTGAACTTTGTTACAATAAGAACCCCCATATATCGTAGTATATCTACACTGACATGATAAACATTCAACAACATAAATTATAACAACACTAACAAGACCAATCTACATAAATCACAATTGTTAAACCATTGATATACACAGTACCTTGTCCAGTTACACCATCACCACCATCATTACCTAAACTCCCAACATGATGAGGCTGGTGTCATCCTTCCGAAGAGACTGAAGAAACCCTTCACTAACATCAACAATTTAACATTGTTATAAAGATCCTCATAAACATCATCTTTGTACATTTGCACAATGTTTAGGCAAGACTATAGAATCATAAAAAGTAGCATTTGTATAAAAACAATGATTATCACATCACGTTGGTTTTCATGAGGGTCACTTTGTTGCAAATTAATATTTTTGTAGTATCTATCATCAAATTCACTTCTAGAAATGATCTCAAGTTACACAAATTATGTTTTTTATGGTTTAAGCAAATCAACATCATTTGGGTTGGTAATAAGTGATAAGACTCGAAGACTCTCTAGAGAAGATGAAGTTTTAAATATGGTATGTGGTAGGCTTTTGATGTATTTTAAGAGTAAACAATAGATGAGTGCGTGAGTTGATGTGAAAAAAGCAAAATAAACTTTGTATATAATTAGATATATATTTAATAAGATTTTGACTTGTTAATCCATTCTTTTTTCCCAAAGAAACTTATATATAAACATATATTGGTTAGAAAAAGCTAACCAATATCCAATAAGTAGAATTACACAAGTATAAGTGGGATTTTTGTTGACTTGACTCATCCCTTGTTAACTTTGCTATTTTCAATTTACAAACCATGTACAAAAAGTTGAAAAATCAAGTTAATATAAGCTCTCTTTCCATATCATTAGCTTGAAAGATGGTTTCATTTCATGACTTTCAAAAAACCCCATTCAATCATCAATACAACACCAAGAGGATGTTTCTTTGGCGGTCATCCTAATCGACTCCAACCAAACACCTAATTGATTTGAAAAAAGTAAAAGGAAAGTCATCTTGAAGCAAGACTGATACCAATCTCCAAACCATAGTAGCATTATAGCAATCTCCAAGATCGATGATTTCACATGTTGCGAGCAAAAGACATACATTGTGTATGGGATGTCCACACCTCTGTTACATAAGTTTTCTCTAATGGGAAGACAATTCAATTAATCTCCAACTCATAATGCTAACTTTTTTAGGAACCGAACAACTTCATCTTGCAAGAACCTAGCTCTAAATTATCACTAAATTATCATCCATTTCATGAACCTAGCTCTAAGCGTCCATCTCATTAGACCATGTAAAGTTCATTAAATGTATACCAATTTTAAGGACTTGACATTGCTCGATCCTTCGTTTGATTTATCTCCGCTAAAACCACTGCCAAGAACCATCTACTTTCCTATCCGCAATCAAGCATTCTTTGTCTATTGCCAATCCTAAAGAGGCTAGGGAATCTTGACGAGGGGTACCACTGCCAACGAATTATCAAGCTAAAAAAGCCTCGAGTCCTTTTACCCACTTTTATCTTTACCAAAGATAAAGAATCATTATCATGAAGATCATTAATACATTTAATAATCATTTTCCATATACCATTACCTTTAGCAAACTTCCTTTTATCAAACACATCTGGATTTGCCCTCTGTGTAGAATTCACATTCTTCACCCATTTGGCATTTGGTTTAGTGAAATATCTCCATCTTCATTGCTGTATAAGAGCCTAATTCAAGGATTGTAAACCCCTTAGACCTAATCCATCTGGTTGTTTATCTATCATTATGATATTCCACCTAACCCACGCCATTTATTTATAATCATCATTTCTTTCCCAACTTAATTTAGCCCTAAATCCTTCTAACATGTTATTGACTTCCATGGGAAAAAGTAACAAAGAAAAAAAAGGACCTATCGATCTGAGCAGGGAAGTAATAAAAAGTCTAGCGACCTTCAACTGAAAACACATAACCTTCTATCACACCCCAACCGACTGGACACCAAACAAAATACGGTTGAAATACCAAAATATATTTATGTTTTTTTGCAGCAGTTCTTTATCAGGGAAAACTTGGAAATCATAGATTTGATCCATAAATAACAGAAATCTTAAAGCTAGAAGTTTTGGTATAATTTCCTTACATATATGTAATTTAGGTATTAAGACTTAATAAGCATGTTATGTATACTTAAAGTAAAGCCCAAATTAATAAAGTATGATACAATAAAGTATGATAAAGTGTTAAAACATGACACATATAAGGTAAAGCTAACGTAAATAATGATAAACTTGGCCTTAAACCTAAAGTTCACATGTAAAACAAATATTGAACTTGAACTACGATTCAATATGGTTACCAGGTTAAAACACAACTTTGAAAAGTAAATATGCTAATTGAGTCTTACATATGTCTTGATGTAGTTCTAGAAGCAACATAAGAGTCTTGCGTTTATTACAAATGATACGAGTCTTGCATATATTGTGAGCAATAGTTAAAGGAGTTTTGTATTTATTTCAATAAGTGACATAGGAGTCTTGGAATTATTACAAATGAGACGAGTCTTGCATATGTTGCGAGCAACAATTAAAGGAGTCTTGAATTTATTACAAGTGATGAGAGTCTTGCATTCGCTATAAGCAATCGCTAAAGGAGTCTTGTGATTATTACAAGTGACACGAGTTTTGCCATTGCATGTAAGCTAAGGGAGTCTTGCATATTCCACAATCCCATTTAAAGAAGTATTATACTTGTACAAACACATGAATAAAGTAAAGATTAAACATAGTTAAAGAAAGGTAAAGAAAAAGCTAAAGGAGTTTTGCGCAAAAACAAACACATTTATAAAGTAAAATAAAGTCAAACCAATGTTACTCGGTAAAGTTATAAAATGAATAGTTATGATAAAGTAAAGACATATTAAAATTATTATTATTTTATCGCTTAATTAAAACTATTTATTTATACTTAATGTCAGTATTTTAATTTATAATTTTTTATTATTAAAGGGTCAACAATAAGACATGACATAGGTGCCAAATCAATATATCACGCCCAAAATACCACCCCTCAGGATGGGGCATGATGTGTGTTCTAGTGATGGTTGTCACCGACGTGATTGCTAGGATATATATATATATATATTATATATATATATATATATATATATATATATATATATATATACATATATATATATATATGTTTCTATATTTTTTCATCACGTACAATGTTGCCCTTTATTTTCTCTTCTAGTTAAACCCGACATTCAAAACGAATATCATTGCACATCTTCATAATGCTTAGACCACTGCTTACGTGACATCTATGTGTTAACATTGTATATATACACATTTACAAAGGTTGGTGGGGTGCCCACCGCCTGCTACGTGTCACGTTTTAATTGGTTCAAAAACTATTTTTTTTTGCTTTTTCGAAAACCTAGGTTGTATTAAATAAATTTTTGCCGACATTCAATAAGTGGATGCAGGTGGGTGAAATGGTTAGGACAATGTTTTTCTTGGGTGGGGTCACAGGTTCGATTCCTACGGTCGTTAACCTTTTTTTTTTTTTAACCTTTTCTAAATCTTTTTCTTAAAATATATGCATGTTTCTCTTAGGTATTTAATCACCTCCATGTCACTATCACAAACTCGGGTAACGATTTTTACAAACATGAGCTCAATCATGTTAATGTAATCGTACGACTCCCGGCGTAACGCACGGGTTTTAATTTCTCGCTGCTACTTAAAGCAAAGGTCGGTGGACTTCGTGGAGGTTGATGGAAACTTCAGAAACTAGTTTATCCCTGACTATCACACATGACTTGAAATGATCTAACTAATTAATATTCTATCTATTTTAACTAATATACTAAATTCTTCATCTTCTAGTCAATTCTTCATCTTCATCTTCAAAGTTACAACAGGTTCACTCTCCTCCCCTTCGTTTACTCGTTGCTCCTTCATCTTCGTTTCCAAACAGCAGGTTCGTTTGAAAACATTATTCAACAGGTTCATCTTCGTTCAATCGTTTTGGTTCTTCATTGTTTTCAATCGATCTTCGTTAACCTGATAACCCTAACTCCTTAATTTGAAAACATTATTCAACTCTGTTTCTCAGTGATCCGATGCTGCGATCGTTTCTAACTCTATGTCGGATCTCAGATTTTGCGATCCGATCTGGTTATCTGCTTTTGTATCTAGGATCTCATTGAGTTTTAGCTTGTTTGTTTCAAGTTTGAAGGAAGTTTGCTTGCAATGTCCAATACTGATGAATACGCGGTGTCGCGAATACTTGAATGTGAGGATTTCTTCATGTTTTTGTTTAAGTATTAAAGCATTTTGTTCTGTTTGTAATCAACATTCACTTGTTTTTGTGTTTTAGCCCTAAAAGGAGATCAGTCTTTAATTGTTTATATTGGAGAACCTATTGCATCTGACGAACATGAAATTGAAGAATTGAATCCTAATGAAGCCATGAAAAGTATGTATTCATTTTATTTTACTTGTGTTTTCTCTTTATTTTTGTTGATTAGGATTTTACGCTAGTTGTTCACATGTGAACTGATGGTTGTTATTTTTGATTTATACCACAGGGGCTTCAAATGCTAATAAAATATGTAGCAAGTCTTTGAAAGTTCGATCGAAGCTGCCTACAAAGTCTGAATCTAGCAAATCTTTGAAAGTTCGATCCAAGCTGCCTGCAAAGTCTCACTCTAGCAAATCTTTAAAAGTTCGATCCAAGCTACCTACAAAGGCGCAATCTGATATACATATAGGTATATTTTTTGTTTATGGTTTTGTATATAGTTTTGCGTTTTATATATTTCATTGTTGATATAAGTGTTTTGTTTATAGTTTTTTATACTATTTCACATGTGAACCCTTAGTTGACTTCTAATAGTTCATATGTGAATCAATATTTACTCTCAAACAGAAGAGATGTAAAGTTCCTTTAGTTGTTGAAATGGAAGGGGAAGCATATGTGAATCTGTTTGTAGTTACAAATATGTCTTGTTTTTAGTTTGTGCAATTTTTATATTTGATTGTTTCTATCATTACTTTTTATGGTTATTTATTCTTTTCACATGTGAACCATTAGTTTTTATTTCTTTTTTAGCAGATCAACCGAAGGTGAAAAGAAAAAAAGTGTCATTAACTGTTATGGAAGTGAAGGAAATATGTTCTTCATCAAATGTGCAGAAATTTAAATCCTTAAGGCTTAGGAATCCCCCCAAACCCTTCTATAACGCCATAAAATGTTTAAGTATTCTCCAAAAGAAAAAGGTTATAGATATGGGTTTTGGAAGTCTATTGGAATTTAGTTGTGCTGGTATACCATCAAAACTGGGGCACTTTGTAGTTGACAAGTTTCATGCAAAATCGATGAAGTTGAAGTTGGAGAATGGAGATATACAGATTACTCCTGAGTTGATTCAACATATTCTTGGTATACCTTGTTGGGGAATACCAGTTGAATCTTTAATTGTAAATGATAAAAACAAAGAATGTTATGTGAATTGGCGTTCACAATTTGTGAAGGAATTGAGGCCAAGCGACATTTTAAGAAAGATCGAAGAAACCGAAGATAATGGCATAATTTTTGTTCTCAATTTCATAATATTATTCTTGAATTCAATGGTAGAGTGTGTTCAGAGTGGTAAATGTAAGACTGATGTTGTGGAACGTATTGATGAAGATGTTGATCTCAAAACAGTTGATTGGTGTGGGTATATTTACAAGTGTTTAAAGAAATGCAAGGATGGATGGAAAAGAGATGACGCAGGATCTTATTTTAAAGGACCGGTTACAGTCCTAGTAGTAAGTTCTTTTAACCATTTTTAATTCACATGTGAAACTGCAGTATTACTTAACTTAATTCTTTTCTAATTTTTATTTATTTATTTTCAGCTCATTTATCTTGAACTTACATCATTTAAACATTGGATGCTCCAATTAACATTCCGGCAATCAAATTTTGGAGTGTTGAGATGATGAAAAAACGTGAACTTTTGGAAATAGAATCTGGAGGTTTTGGGCGGTGTGAAATTAAGAAATTATCAGAAAAAAGAGTTGCACATGAAGAATCAGAGGTGGAGGTTGGTTTTGATTTTTTTAAAATATTATAGTTTACACTTAGAATATTTTGTGTATGCAATATACTTGGTTACTGGTTTACATCTAAAGTAATGAAAATTATTATAGCAATTTGCATGAATTTCACTTGTAGATTGTTAATGGAAATTATTATACCTGTTCACATGTGAATTTATGTATGTTTAAATGTTATTTTACATTATTTAAATATTAAGTGTTACATTTTTATTTTTTGTTTTCTGTTACAGATTATTAAAGTCCTTAATGGTTTAGATTCTAAGTTAGCTTCTTTTATGGATGCTAAAATCAAGCTGGAAGTATTATTTACGAGTGCATTTAGGAAGTTTCCAAACTGTCAAGTTCTTACTGAAAAGAAACACTTCTTTCATTCAATTTTATTGAGCAATGATATTAAAGATGATACAATACTGGTTGGTCCAAGTTATCAAAAGGCAGATCAAGGAGATTTTGTTAATGTTGAACAAGAATATGATGATGATATGATGGCTAGGGATTATAGCCTTAGCGATAGTGAAATCGATTCTTTGTTTGAAAAGAGTGATGCCGATGAGCTTCCGTTTAAAGAACAAGAAATTTTAGTAGTGGATGAGGAAGGTGTCAATGATATTGTAGTTGATGAACAAGTTAAATTTGTTAAAGAAGAAGCATAAGAGACCGTTGAAGCTGCAAACAACATGCGATGAATCAGGTAGACGTCTGTAGCTCCTTCAACACTTTAAAACTTATTGTAACCAATACAAGTTTGATGATTCTTGTCCTAACTTAAACTTGATTTATTCTCACTCTATGAATAGATGCCTCCAACACACATATTGGAAATCTCAGACTTTCTACAACGAGTGTTTATCTGTAATTGCAGCACAGATGGCGGATGATCTTGAGCTGTTTGCACATCGTGCTAATCGAAAGACTGAATATGAACTAGGTCATTTTATCTGGTACGTCTATCAAACCCTTATTACGACTCTAGATTCGCAGTTAGATAATTGGATCTGCATCAGGAAAAAGAGGAAGAAAAGTTTAAACAAGGAAGGCAAAAGCTTTCTCTTAGGTACCTCAAGTTGATCCCTATATCTATGTAAATTTATGAATAGCTGTAAGTTCTAGTAGTTTTTATGCTCATGTTGTCCTCTTATTATCCTTCTGTTTCCAAGTTAAAGTGGGTAACTATTTGGTTTTCTCAAAGAAAAATGTGGGGCATGTAAAGAACCGATACTGGTGCAGGAATATTTATAAACTGTAGGGTGAACATCCTTAAAAAAAGATTTAATTTCTTATTGATCAAAACCATATAATAGGGTGTTTGGAATCTTGTTCAGCTGTTTTTGACACATAAATCTGGGACAAACCGCTAACTAAACCGCCGGGTGTGGGTTGGTTGATTGGTTTGACCGGCTGGTTTTATTAGTTTGGGATAGAGGTAAGGTTTTTTTCATCTTATCATCTCTACACTGTACTTGTTTAATGAGATTTTACAGGATATGTTTGTTTATGTTACCATTATAGTACATATACATACTTACCTATTTTAGTCCTTGAAAGAAATATTTTAGTAGTGAAGGTAAGACAAGTGGTTTTGTTATTATGACAATTTGAGTGGTTCTAATTTCCAACTAGACAAAAACTGTCAAGGGATCAAAACATGAAAACCAAACCGTTTGGGTATGAAACAACCATACAGAATGACATGCTTTGATTTATGGCTTGGTCTACAACTAGTAGTATTTTTTAGGTTATAAAATACCATAACTTATAACAAGGTCAATGGAAAAATATTGTGAAGAAAACAAAATATTTTGATAGAATTTGTTGCGTTTATATTCCTTGGGGTTTGACTAAAGTATACTAGGTCTCAAACTTTAAGAACTTATGGATTTGATCCTAAGTTGGTTTTAAAAAACGTGGCCTAGACGAATGCGGCTAAGTGGATGTGATAACCAACAAGTTTACAAATTTACTCTTTAAGAGTGGAAACAAGAGGTTTTAAGAGTGGAATAAAGTTATTGACGAATATTATTTGTGGAAATACTTAAGGGGTGCTCGAAATGGCTCCAATTAGTTACGTTGGATGCAAAGGAAGCGTAACCACAAACGAATACTAGTTCGTTTGCCATGTATGAGACTTCAACTGGTTCGGATGGTCGCATTGGGATCGATTTAAACTTAGCCGATTCAGACGCCTCAACATAAGGATCAAGTCAGTCAGTTGGAAGGGATCGGGGGGAAAAGCGGACTTAAAGTGTTAATTCAGAATCTGCCTTAAACATCAACAAAGTAACGCCAAGTATTAAGACAGGCGACAAATGAGTCTAAAGCTAGGTTGAAGAAATTGACTTTTCTTACTTGAGAGTTTAGTTCTCTCGCGGCACCGGACAAAGTTTTAATAAGAAAAAAGAAAAGGATCGTTCGTATTAAGAAGGAATTGGAAGAGAAAAATTAGTTAGATTAGTTTATTTATTTATTTAATATGTTTTTTATTATGTGTTTTCTATTTATTATGTGTTATCTATTTATTTGTTTTTAATGAATTTTATTTGATTATAATGTTTTATTTCATATTATTGTTTTACATTTTAAAGAAAACTTAAACAAATTATCTAATTCGTTAAAGCCATCGATCATCTGAAACATAACATGGTCAATATATTTGATCAGGGATTCTATTTAGTGTACAATCAACGTACAGTAAAAGTCACATAAAACAATATTATTTAAATGTCACATAAAAGATAACGTGAAGATGATTATATCTAACAATACATAGCATGAGGGTTTATAAAAGAAGATGATGAGTAGATATGGTAGGTCCCACCTTTAATTTTATTTAAGTTTTTATTTGATTTTTTGTAAAGGTTATTTTAGATATTTATTTAAAGTTTAGATAGAAAACTTAAAATATATCCATGTTAAGGACTTTCGATAGTAGAAGTCGTCTTGTTGGGACCATATTCGTAATTTATCAAAGTTTAAGACTAAATTCGTAATTTGGCCAAACACCAGGGACCATCTGTGTAACTATTTTATTTTTTTACTGTTTACTCAGGTATGTGTACATCATGTGTAGATAAATTAACTTCTACGTGACTTTTATAAATGAAATTTGTTCAATTTTTTTTTAATTTCAGGAGATACGAATAAATATTGCATTTTTGTAATTTTCTACCATCTTAAAAGTTTTAGGATTGAAATCATGAATGATTCATTTTGTTCTACGTACTCTTTAGAATGTTTAGTGTTCAACATATAACTTTCTCTTCAGATTGGTTCAGATTCAAACCATAAAACCATTTCAGGTTTTGGTCAATACCTGTCAACACTAGTTTTTAGCAAAACAGTTTAAGTGTAAGTCTATTTTAAGATGGATGATTGGTTTGGTTTAGAGCCAGTTCGCTTTGAACCTAGGTTTAACCGGTTCAGTTCGGTTTTGTTTGGTTCCTTATGAGTTAGTAACAAACCGCTTTTACACCGATGTTTCAATTTCAACCCAACATGCATAATATCATGTTCAAGTTGCATTTAAATCTAGTTTCGGTTTGTAAACAAACTTTTCTAATTATCGAAGTTACAAAAGAATCTTCTATCTTCCTCTTTATAATTTAATTATATACCATATTTCTATAATTTTTTAAATTTACTACATCTCATTTTCCATCTTTATTTTTTATCTGAAGTATAAATTTTTATTTTATGATTTTTCATGCTTAGATACTCACAAATTTTCTTAGTTACAGAGATTAAATCATGGATTCTATTTGCACAATGCCTAATCCCTATTCGTAAAGCTACAGAATTTGTAGACGGTGCTAGAGTTGAACAAAATAACCGGATTCATACCCGACCCGGCATACCCGAACCGGACCCGGGTCCGGGTACAACCCGATACCGGGTGCACCCGGTTCGAACCCGAAAAAACCGGTGGGTTGTACCCGGTTTGGGGTTTTTGGAATTCATAAGAACCGGACCCGACCCAGACCCGAACCGGTTGAACCCGGGTTGGATCCGGTTTCGATCGTTTTTTTTAAACTAGCCGTTTTTAAGGGCTATATAGCCGTTGGGGACCAAATTTGACCGTTTTTTTTTGTTGTTTTTTTTGCCTCTAAAATAAGTATAAATAGGTGTGGGTTGATATGGTAAGGTACCCAAGCTTCAAACACAAAAAAACATACGCAAAAAACGCAAACAATACTCTCGTTTACTCTCGTTTATTCTCAAATCTCAATATGGCTCACTCTCAATCTTCCGTTGGTCAAGGTTCATCGAACTCTCCAACCGTCGTTCGTGTTCTTCCACACAATCGTAACATGGATGTTTGGTGCAATTGAGATATGGTTGAGTTGAGTGACGGATCTGTAAAGGCTCGTTGCAAGTTTTGTGGAGCTTTACTTGCTAAAGATTCTAACACGACTTTAAACAAACACATTAGCAAGAAGTTTTGTAAGTCAAAAAATAATCCGGATTCGCAACAAACATAATTGAGTGGAGACGGTGGAATCTTTAATTACAACGTTAATGAGGTTCGAGATCGAATGGCAAAGTTCGTGATTCAAGAAGCTTTGCCTTTCAATCACTTCGACAACCCTCGGTTAACCAACTTAATTCGAGAGACGCTTCAACCTCGTTACACTCACGTAAGTCGTACTACACTTAGACGTTATTGTTTAAAATTATGAAAGCAAGCAAAAAAATGATTTAACTGTATTATTTGAAAATATAAATACCGGTGTAAACTTAACTAGTAACGTTTGGTCGGCGCCACAGGGTTTGCCCGAATCGTTTCTTTGCGTCACTGCTCATTGGGTAGATCCCAGTTCATGGCAAATGATGAAACGTACATTGCATTTGATCTATTTCCGTATCCACACACCGGAGAGTATTTATTTTACTTTTTGGATAATGTAATAACTACTTTTAATTTACAAAATAAAATATTTTCAATGGCATTTGATAACGCTTCCAACAACACAACCGCGGTTGAAAAATTAAAATTAAAATATCTTCCGATTGCAAACGGTGATTTTTTTCATACTCGTTGTGTTGCACGTATTATTAATTTAGTAGTACAAGATGGTCTATCCGTACTATTTGTTGATAGCTTTATAAAAACTTTTTGATTTATGTTACACGACGTTTTTAAAAAAAAATAGAAAAAGATATCAAGATTATAAACAACTTTGTAAAGATACAGAATCTAGATTTTTAGAGCCTAATTGGGATGTACCTACTAGGTGGAATTCGACTTGTCATATGTTTGATTGTGCTTTAAAACAAAAAGACACTTTAAAAGCTTTTCATAATAGTCTTTCTGATAATTGCGAAGCCGACCTGTTTCCGGATTTGGGTTGGAAAAATATTGAACATTTATCCGAATTTCTTGAGGTGTTTAAAAACTCAACTACAAAATTATCGGGAGTTTATTATCCCACTAGTTATTCGGTGCTTCAAGAATTATATTTCATGGCTTTGAATTTTAAAAATTTTCAAAATAAAAATAGTATGTTTAGAGAAATGATACTACTAATAAAAGACAAGTTTAAAAAATATTTTCTTGAGTTACCATCCGTTTTTACTTGTGTCGCTGTTTTAAATCCTTTTTTAAATGTTGCGGGGGTAGAATGTTTAATAGACGAGATAAATGACAATTTGGATATACATGACGAAAACCCCAATTTTTCAACCGAGGCAAAAGAAGTTTTTAATAAAAGTTTGAAAATTATTTATAATTTTTATTTAAATAAATATGGACCTAACGTAAATATAACTACGCCAAGAGAATCAACCTCAAGTGCTAGTACCTCGTTTAAAGACCCCGTTATGACTATGTTGAATGTTGTTCGGGATGTGACGGCTAAACGTCAAAGGGTTACGCCCCAACAAGCGAACTTGGTATATATAGTACGACGAATTTTATTTCAACTATGAGTACTCAAGATTATCATGCATTTGATATTTTGGCTTGGTGGAAAGGAAAGGAATCCCAATTTCCAATTCTTTCCGCTATGGCCCGTGATTTACTAAGCGTCCAAGCTTCTACGGTAGCTTCGGAGTCTGCGTTTTCTCTTAGTGGCAGGATATTATTATTATAGAGAACAAAATTAACTCCGGAAGCGGTGGAGATGTGCATTTGTTTAAAAGACCACTTAGACGCGATGGATCGTATACAAGACAAACAAATTTTGAAGACGAAATTGTAATCGAATGTAAAGTACACGATGAAGAGGTAGAAGAAGGAGTATCTTCTGGTATATCCGACGAAGAATTAGCATTTGATGAAGCCTCTCGAAGAAAATAGTCGATTAGTTAAATAAAAATTTAATATTATTTTTTATTGATTCGTTAATGTATTTTTTAAGTTATTTTAATAAATAAATAATTAATTAATGAGTTATAGATGTTTTTTTAATGTTGTTATAATAATAATAATATAATAATAATAATAATAATTGTAATAATAATAATAGTAATAGCAATAATAATAATAATAATAATACTAATAATAATAAAAGTAATAATAATATTAATATTAATAGCAATTATAATAGTAAAAAAAAACCCGTTTGTACCCGGTTCTGGACCCGACCCGGTCCGGACCCGACCCTAACCGGATAGGCCGGGTAGAGTTTTAAGGATGACCAACCCGACTCATACCTGAACCCGGGTTCATCAATACCCGGGTCCCAGAAAAACCAGCCGACCCGTACCCGGTTTGAACCCGGTTCCGGGTCCGGCCCAATACCCGGTTTGTGCACATCTAGACGGTGCTAAAGATGAAGATTTTGATGGACATAACTAAAAATTGAATGGACCGTGTATGGGCTTATGATATTGGGCTCTATGAGAAATGAGGTAAAAAAAGTCCTAGAAGTTAGTTGATATAATTATCAATTATGTGCCCATCATTTATAGAAATTTTTAGTCTTAATGTTAAATAAATTAAGCAATTTTTTAAAGGGAAAACGTTGAAAAAACCTGATGTTCACAAAAATCCATGTAATTTAGTATTGTATGATTTAGTCTCTTAGTTTATAAAATATAATATAAAAGCCTTTTCTAAAATGCAAAGACTTGTATAACATTAAAATTACAGATAATTTCATATTTATTCATAAAAGCTTATCAAATATCATATATATATATATATATAAACCAAACTTGCAATAACATACATGGGGTAGAGTTATCTTGAGAACCATAATTTCTCAATATGGTTCATAAGGAACCAATATCAATCATATAAGTCACATTCCAATTTTATCTTTTTTAAAAACATTCATAACTTTTTTTCACGACATTATTTTTTCAAAAAAATTTCACTATTCATTTCAATATTTTTAATTTTTCTAACGTCTACCATATTGATATATATATATATATATATATATATATATATATATATATATATATATATATATAAATTTATCTAGCCATTATTACACATGCGTAAATCTGGCTATACACATATGTAATACCGGATTTACACATGTGTAAATCCATTACTACACATATGTAAAATGAATTTCATAAAAAACATGATTTTTTTTATTTTTTTATGAAAGAGGAAATAAAAAGAAACATTTTTGTGGTTTTATTTTTTTTATTTACAATTTTTTTAATGTGTTTTTGTTAATTATAATTTTGTCATTAAAAGCTAGTGATTAAGATTGATTTCTGGAATTCTCACAAAAAAATAAGTTCTCTTGTGACCCCTCCGCAACATACATATCTTTAAAAACTTATCAAATATATATATATATATATATAATATATATATATATATATGACTATTTACCCTTCATATTTTTATTAAACGTTAAAGATTCTTATATTTAATTCATCTTTTTGCTTCATGTTTTCTTGTACTTCTTTATTCATCATTTACAATTTACAATGATTTTTACTGTTTTACGAATTGACTCGGTCTTTTTAGATCTTTTATACTGACTTTTTTTACGCCTTTTACAATTTACTCAATTGTATATCTATCTTAAATAATCAATTTTTTTTTCATATCTGTATGATTCATATAAAAAGCTATTGCATGATATATTATAAAATAATAAGTGTAAACATCATGATTTAGAGTAAAAGACTATATAGTATTGAAATTTAACATGTAAAGCTTAAGATAATTATATAACAACCATTAACCAATAGTTCAAAAGAAGATCTATTGTATAAAAGGGCTAGTATCTGATTTTATGTGTAAAATCGGAAATTATGAAAAGAAGAGAACTTGCAAAATCAGGTGTAACTTGGAAAATATTGAAATGGACGCTGTAAAGAATTTAGGAAAAAAAAACCTATAAAAATATGAGTTATAAAGTAACAAACACGTTTAAAAGTAAACTTGCAAAATCTAAAAGGTATTTATATATAGTGATAGAAGGTCAATATATAAACTCACATGAAATAGAAAGAAAATAACATAAATATTTGAAATTACAATCTTTTCATGTAGTAATATTCCTCCACCATTGATATGATCCTCATTATGATCATATTTATCTATGAATCTCTTGATTGATTTTCTTGATCAATATCTTGCCAATAATATTGTGAAGGGTCTACACTTGATGAACTTCCCATATCCATAGAAGATGAAGTAGTAGTACAATCCACAACATCTCCATCCAATGTAAACATCCCATTGTCATAAGCAAACCGCGTGTAATCGAGAAGATTAGGGTACGCGCTTTGATGTGGAGGTTGAAGATGAAGGTTTTGAGGATTTGGTACATTATAACTTTGTGGCATTTGTGATTGTGGAGTGATGAAATGACCGGATTGATCGGTCCTATGTGACCCGACTCTATGAGGGAAATTGAGCTTTGCTTTGGTTCCTTTGAACCGAAGGGCGGCTTCATCGTACGCGAGTGCTGCTTCTTCCGCGGTCTCGAATGTCCCGAGCCACACCCTTGCTGCCTTTTGTGGGTCTCGGATTTCTGCAGCCCATTTTCCCCATGGTCTTTGCCTCACTCCTCTATAGTGTCTTCTCCTTGTGTTCACTTCATCAAAATAAATATGAAAAATAGTGAATAAATACTACAACAAATATCTAAAATATTTAATAAGTATCACATAAGTATGAAAAATAATGAATAAACACTACAACAAATAGGTAAAAAAGATGATGAAACGTATTTTATCTTATGTCAAAGAAAGTTTTAGTGTGAAGCTTAGAGAGAATCCACACTTTAAAGTTGGAACCAGAAAATGAGATCTAAAGAACTTTTTTGTATTAAAATTGTAGAGATTTAAGGGTTTGATCGTCAGTTGTAAGCCTCTAAAATACAAAGTTTAACCGGATAAAATCACTTGCCAGTGTAAATATATAAACTTATTATATTGGAGGTGCGTTTAATACACAGAACGAGTTGAAGTGCAGAAAACTAAAAGAAACACATAAACAATCATGTAATCTAATGCATGAAAGATAATCAGAGAAAAGTAGTTTTTATATAATAAAAAGATCCTTTCGTACAACACATTTTAAAAGAGAAAACATTAATAGGTATAAACATGTATATAGTTTGTATACTTCTCTATTTGAAATTATTGATTTTGTATAAACATTTCTCTAATTTACTATAACATATCTTCATGCATGTACGCTCCTAACTAATTTTACAATCTTTATCTAACTTTTTTAAAGGTTAATATACACCATGTCACAATGAAGTTTAATTTAGAACCCTAAATAAGTACACAGTGTATCACGTAATATCCCTGCCTAAAACTAGTGGCGGAGCTTGAACGATTATATAAAGAGCTGCAAGTTTCAGGACCTCAAATAAGAAGAGCCAGACTCAATATGTATAAAATTTTCGGACAAAATACACATTAATTCCACTTCTGAGCGAAAAAACAAGAGCCGTTATGATTTTAAGAAGTAGCTAAGCTATAGTGTTTATATATACATGATCATGCATGCAACTACTGTATAATATTATATGATATGACCAAATTAGAAATTAAGTTTTACATTGGTCTTGATCACTGTACGGTGGTTGATTAGGGTCAGCAGAAGATGAGAAGGGGATGTCGTCACTGCTACCACCGCCAGCGGTGGCGGTGGCGGTGACGGTGGCGGTGGTGGTGGCGGTGGTGGTTCCGATGACCTGAGAAAGAGCAGAGACGATGGCAGACATATCTTGTTGAGATCGAGGGGAGTAAAGTGGAAATATTTCTACTTCTTCTTCTTCTTCCTCCGGTTGATCATCAGCCGGAAAGCCGGCCATATTATCATATCTCCGGTGATCCACCGTGAACTTTTTAGAGAGAGAAACAGTGTGAGAGAGAGAGAGAGAGAGGTGTAAATGTAGGGTTTTGGACAATAATTTATAGTAGTAATGAAGCTTTTCTCTATACTAATATAAAATGAAGTTTAAATAGTTTATCTACCCGTCAAGCGTTGCGGCGATACTGGAAGCGATGTGATAAAGTATAGATTATTTCCAGATTAAATTTACATCAAAACGTAAAACAACTCAAATTGTTATCGTTGAATGAATACGCATTATATTAGAATCAATTCTTTTCAAATAATTTTTTATATCGAAACATAGGCATACTCTAAACGTAAATAAAAAAACAATTGCAACGACGCCGTACATGGTATGATAAATTATAGATTACAATCGCTCTACTCGTTTCCGAACAAAATTAACGTCAAAAACGTAAATCAATTCGCTTTAAAAACTATTTAACTCGGGTGATGTGGCGCATTTTTAAACCACGTCAAAGAAACATGTGAATTCGTGACGATTTGATATAGATAGAAAAAAAGTATTATGTCTAGTACTTGCGTCATAAATAAAACCTGACTTTAAAACGGCAATCGCTCAAGAAAAATAAATGAAAGTGACAGATAAAAAATATATTAAAAGAGTAAAAAAGTAAAAATAAAAAGAGAAGAAAAACCAAAAACAAAAAGTTTCATGTCATTGAACTCAAACGGCAATCGATCACACTCTATTAATAATATTGAAACATATAATATAAGATGAGTTTAACAATAATAAAAGATTTAAAAATATTCACCGACCTTTACTCTTAAATATAAAATATAATATGTTTTTTTCTCATTTGATTTATAATAAAATTAAAAAGAGAAAACAGAAGATGATTAAAAACATTTGTCTGCAACCAAGGAAACCATAAATTAAATATATTTTTACTTTTCTTACACGTAAAATAAGTTGTAACGATTTAGTTAACGGTTTATTCGGTTATGAATTTATGGGCCTAACAATAACCGAACATGTGAGCCGAATTAAAACATGCCTAAATTGTATATAACCAACTAAACCCTTTAAAGTGAGTCATTCTATTTGCATAGTTATGTTATCCGCTTCAACTAGCTATTGTTCAGATAACAAAAATCGAATAAGAAAAATTTTGTGTAACCGTGTCAATAGAACCCGAATACAGTTAGAACCAAATCAAAAACCAAAGTCATATTTGGTTCGGTTTTTTCTGATAACAGAAACAATTTGATATTCTTTTATATTCTTTTTTGGTTTATTTGAACACACCTAACCTAGAAGGAGTTTTAGTGCGGCCATAAATTATCCCTCAGTAATTAATTCCATTGGTAATTGTCGTAAATGAGATTACCTATGTTTGTTTCTTCGATAGATAAACGGGCCAACAGAATGGTATGTTGGTTACTCTCTTTTGTTTAGTAGTGATAGAAGTAATCACGAGTTGTTTAGTAACTAAAGAAGAAATGATAAAACTTATACACCATTTGTAAGGCCCCGTACCCGGGACGTTTACAGTTGGGTTCTCATTGCACATAAAACCTATAATTACATTTGTGTCTCATAAAATCGCAGCGGAAAGCTAAACAATCTTTCATTTCCATGTAATGCTTTTGCAAATTAATACAACATTCATTACAAAATAGCTTGTTCGCATTACGATGCAAAAACATTAATCAAAAGAATGCCATGCCAAAAGAGCTGAGTAGTCGCCCGTGCCATCCTCAGCAATCATTACCTGCCAACTGAAAACACATCAAAGTCAGCGTTGCTGAGTGAGTTCTAGTTTTATAAATAAAACATACTTTACTTTACATTTGTTCGCGATCATACATCATACGTACATACAGATAATATCAGTATTATCTTCATCATTCCGTTCATTAACTTTGCTCATTCAACGTGTGACATTATCGTTCACTTCTCTATCTAGATCCGATCAGACTTTACCCTTTTCGTGGCACTCAGCCACGATTACTGAGGTCGAATGACCAAGATCCTGTTCTGTACATTATTCCGATAATTCATTTACGTTCATTCATACTTCGTTCTTTCATACAAAATCTTTCATTCATTTATACTTTCGTCCCTTCGAGTCTGTTGCGACAACAGGGCCGCTCACCTCATTAACAATCCCCACGACTTCGCGCCATTCGAGTCTGTTGCAACCATATAGTTGCTCACCCCACTTGCCAATCTCAACAATAGCATGCTATCCGAGTCTCTTGCACCCATAGGGTGGCTCACCTCATGGCAACTACACAATAACGCGTTGTCCGAGTCTGTTGCAACCGTAGGGGTGCTCACCTCATAGCAATCTCAAGGATTGCATACCATCCGAGTCTGTTGCAACAACAGGGTTGCTCACCTCATTGCCATTCTCATCGATGGCACACTATGCGAGTCTCTTGCAACCATCGAGTTGCTCACCTCATATATGTGCTTGCAAGCCTTTCCTTCGTTCGTTCATCATTCAATATGCATGCATTCTTACTTTATGTTCCCCTTTCATTATCTTTCACTTTACGTTACATAATACATCATTCATTCATTAACATGACACATAAGGCCACAAGAAAGATAACATACATCATATTAAGGAACATATCATACACATTCATCATCATCATACAAGGCAACATCATGCATACATAACAAGCCCTAACATGCAACATCATCATCGTCATGCCCAACATACTCTCTAAGGCCCCAATCGTCATCTTACATGCTCTTACAGGAACCTTTACGTCAAAACTTACATCTGCACTTTTCCCCGAAAGTCAGAAGTCAAACTACACTTTCCTCAGGTGTGACAGCCCTACTCGGGCGTATGGACACCCTTCAGTCGCAGGGCCTCCATGCGACTGAACATCATGCGGATGAACTAATACGGATGAACACCTATGGGAATGAACATCCAGTCGTGCGAACGGACAATGCGGATGGACCTCATGCGAATAGGATTAATGCGAATGAGCGCTTATGTGACTGGACCTTCAGTCGCATGACCCCATGCGACTGACCCTTCAATCGTGCGAATGGACATTCAATCGTGCGAATGGACTCCAATCGCACCCTAATCGGCCGTATGGCCTCCATTCGGCCTCCAGTCGGTCGCCTAGCCCTAACTGATGCAGAATGCAGTTCATCCCGACTGCAACCGAGGGTTTTCGGCCTCCAAACTCCTCTAAACCCATTTTAAGCCCAAATCGACCATCCTAAACCTTAGGGATGCATACCACAACGCCATTCAAACACACACAAGCTCACAATCAAGCCACAAACGCATCATACATACACATACACATACACAAACGGGTCAACATACACATACTCAAAAAACCCGATTTCAGATGTTTTCCAGCCCCAAAATCGTTTGAAAACAAGTAAAAGTGGGGTTCTAGAACTCACACAAACGAGCACAACGACAAGAGCTTCGATTTGGCTTGCTACACGATGATTTTGGCGACCCGAACTAACTCGAACCAACTTTTTCTCTTTTCTCTCTTCTTCTCTCTATGAAATCTGAAATGTGGGGTGTGTGGGCTGCCCTCTCCCTACTAATATCACCATATTTCCCAACTTTTTTTCGTTGGTGAGTTTGGTCCCTCGACTTTGAACTTTATTTTCTTTTCTTTCTTCACCGGCTTCAAAATAATAAATATCCGGGTGTTACACCATTTTTTTACTAACTATTCTCACTTTTAAAGTGAAAGATTGAAATTAAATATGTCATTGTTCTTTTAATTTCTTCCAACATAAAATTCAGAAACATAAACATAATTAATTTATAAAAATGTACCGAAATGATGATATTCAAATGAATGGTTTAGGGTTCTCTTTACTTTTAAATGGAGTTAAAGATCATAAATAAAGATATATATATATATATATATATATATATATATATATATATATATATATATATATATATATATATATATATTTGATGACTTAGGTGGGGTTTGGCCGACCTAAACCTAGTTTAAATGCATTTAGAAAGTTTCTTATAAGCTAACTAATTCGTCCATGACATTATGGCCAATGACAATTATAATTACCTCCACTTTGCATTTAAAACCTTACAAATACAAGGTTATGTGGCATTTAAAAGTAAAAAAATTAACTGATTCGATCTATAGGCGATTGCCTCTTCGACTAGTGTCATTTGGTGTTATACTCACTGAATTAATAAGGTTTCAAATCCAAAAGTGAAGAGTGAGAGAATTTAAAGAGTAATTATAAGTATATGTTTTTATGGTTTAAAATAAGTAACTAATTCTACAAATATTCATGAAAAACTAATCCCTCAAGCACAACCATGTGTGTTTGCACTACTATAGAATAGTTATATGCTATTAAAATTCACACCGGATTTAAGTCTATGCAAAGCAGCTATGTAATTAAAATCTATCTATAATTTTGCGATGTGGATTTAAATTCATCGTAATCCATCATCTATTTTGCGTCACAAATCTATAACTAGTTATCTATGATGGAAGCTTATTATTTCTTATCATCGTTAGTAAATTAAGGTCGTAGAAAGTTAATAAAAATTGATCAGATATGATTTTTTAGAATAGTTTTAATAGCTTAATTGGATATAAGCCAAACCTATGTTAGTCAAATAAAGAGACCATGATTAGCAAACATGACAAGAAAATAATTAAATTTTGTGTAAATTAGTATACCTCTTCTATTATAGAGTGATTCTATCACGATGTTTTAATAAAACCCAAACTTTAATTTTTTTAATAGACGGTTGAGCAGGTTAACCTTTAAAAGTTTTAAAATTTTCCTATTTAAATTTTAGTATACATGCATTCCCAACTCGTAGGGAGACCCCGGCTTTATGTAGATTTTATATAAGTTTTTTTTATAAAATATAAAGTTTAAAGTTTGAGATTATAATTTTTAGTATGCATTCTAACCATATATTTACAGAAATGAAATGAAATTTCTCTTATATATTTTCTTTATCAACTCCTCATTTCTAGCGACTACTATCAACTAACCATTCCCACCGTCTCATTCTTCAATCTTTTCCATCTTTTTATTTAATTAATATCGACATTAACTCCTCATTTCTCAAGGCCTATGGATTGATATTTACTTTAGATGCACGAAGATTACCATATAGTAAACTTATGCATCATAAATTCAAGTTTATATATCATATCTATATATTTTATACATCACATATATGAACTTAAAAACATGATATGTGTATCGAACTTAATTAATACATCATTTTCAATATATGTTCGTCATTTGATTGATAAACGGGAGCGTCATAGTTATAAAATGACGCATGATTTTGTTACTAACCATTTTAAAATATATTTATAAATAAATGTATATATGCATTATAAAATATGTTCGTCATTTGATAACTCTCATGGTACATTCTAAATTTGTATATCATAGTTATTAATAAATGTATATATGCATTATAAAAATTGTTCATCATATATCACTTTGATAAATTTTCAATTTGATACATATGTATAACACATTGATTCACATATTTAACATATATTCGTAAGCAAATTCAAAGGAGTATAACTTTATCACATAATCCAGAGTACAGTTTTAGCAACTATTATGATACATGAATTGAGTTAGCACACGTAAGCATGTCTTTAACATATGACAAAAAATCAAATACACTCGAAACAATCTCACTCATAGCAAAACTATTAGTAGTTTGGATATGATAATTAAAGACGAATGTAAACATTTTTTCTATCTCCCAAATAATAAGTGACCGCTCTTGTACAAACTCCAAACAACCATCATACTTTAACGCACTAATATACAATTATGTTACACATATTCATTCACATGTATATATAAT
Source organism: Flaveria trinervia (assembly GCA_025506515.1). NCBI lineage: Eukaryota > Viridiplantae > Streptophyta > Magnoliopsida > Asterales > Asteraceae > Flaveria > Flaveria trinervia. The sequence goes on along the minus strand of CM046457.1, from coordinate 6,051,418 downwards.
TGTTTCCTTTTCAATAGTAAAGCATAACTGAATAATTCACATCATACACCGATATTATATACACATATCATCAATATGTAGAATTACATCGCTGTTATGAAACTATGAATGCACTATACTATAAAATTTAGGTAGACTTGCTCAAATACTAATTTCTAATTTAGATGATTGTAAGAACGAGATCATATGAGTCAGATAGCACCTAAAGATAATAGTATGGTTATATATTATCTTCATTATTTGATCAATGCCGAAACATTGTCTCAAATATTTTTAAAAAATCAACACAAATGTGAAAAGGTCGTCAACAGTTGATGATGTCATGATGCTACCACCAGTCGTGCATTTGGCGAGTGATTATTCAAAGTTAAATCAAACAAGTAACCATGCAACCATCTAGCCATCCAACCATGCACTAACCATCTAGTCTGTACTTTTTTCGCAAGCAATGTTAAATGAAAAACGCAACTCCACTTAACAACGATGAAATGATAAGTGATCTGTACTTTTTTCGCAAGCAATGTTAAATGAAAAACGCAACTCCACTTAACAACGATGAAATGATAAGTGCAATGTATGGATTCCTTAAAGTAAAACAAGGAACAAAATATCTACTCTTAGAATGTTAATTTAAGAAAACAAGTAAACTTAAATCAATTAAAAAAAGTGTAAATAAGTTATAACTAAAGATAATGCTTTTAAGTGTAAAAGAAAAATAGATAAAGACGGTTATGTGGTTACATAATAGTCTTATATGTTTATATAACCGTCATATATATACATATGTATATATATATATATATATATATGTATGTATATATATATATGTGTATATATATGTATATATATGTATGTATATATGTATATATATATATGTATGTATATATATGTATGTATGATAATTTAAAAACAAATATAGGTATTTTTATGGATCCAAATGTTTTTTACTTGAAATTTGTTATATATTAAATGTCAATATACATAAAGTCATATGTTTGTGTTTTTGTCATGTGTGTGTGTTCTTGTAATTTGTGTGTATTTGTTTTCTTTAAAAAAAACCTTAATCATGGAAGAAACTAAAGTAAACAAAAGTGAAGGTAGCACGATGCATGATACAATGAATGAAGTTGAATTGAACACATTAAATATAACATGAAACTTTTCCTCTTTTATGGCTTTTATACCTTATTCTTTTAACCTTTTTGCGCATGTTTTGTGTAACAAATTGCTTTTAAAGTTTATTCAACTCCTTATATTCACGCTATAAAGTAATATAGGGATCCACACATCACAAAGTGGTTTTAGAAAATAGTTGATTGGCTAAAGAACATGGTTTCAAGTGTTCAAAAGGGTATGTCTATGAGGACTAGGGATCTCCACCGCAATGAGTGACAAGTGTTAAGTGTATAAAATATATGGTTTTGTTGTCTTTCAAGGTGCAAAGTAAGAATGATTGGTTTTCAAACCTGTCTCTCATGGGTTTGCAAACATAAGTATTTTTTAGTTTGTTGAACCATTACAACTTGTTAATTTTGGATACCATAAGAGATTCTATAAATCTTATTAACTGCTAGACGTAAACCTGCGTGTTCTGTGAGGCTGTTAAAGTTGTATGAAATTTGCAATGCTCATTTATGATAAAATTCATATCAAGATATAGATAAAAACAAGAACATCGCAACAATATATTTAAGAATTATCAGACAAAAAGGATAAACCTTGTCACTATATATATAAACAAAAGCGTGAATTAGTTTGATGGCTGGCACGTTTGTGTTTCAGTTAGAATTTAAGTCGAAATGTATAATAAAAGTGGTTAAAAATATTCACATTGTAAGTATGAATAAAGTTAAGTGGGCAAAAAGTATTTGTGCCAAACTCAAAGAATAAGATTTTTGTGATCAACCTTAAAACCATAAAATTATAAATGTATGTGCCTATGTGGTAAGTTTAGTTAAAGTTATATGGTCATTATTAAAAAAACTTTATGGCAAAACTTTAAACTACAAAACTTTTGTGGTTAATTTATAAATAAAAAAAAAAACTATAATTTAGAAAAACTTGTAAACCCTTCTATGATCAATTAATTTTTTTTGTCACATTAAGGTTGGTAAACCATATATCAATAAATAGTTTTCATTGTGTCAAGTAGTGAAACTACAAATAAGTTGACCTTTTATCGAGCTAAAACTTGATTTTTATCAAGTTCATAAATCTGTGAAAATTATAACGAGTTGTACTTGATCTCTTATCGAATTGTTATAGGTTCATGTAATGCATGTGGAGGTAGTGTATATGTAACTTTGAGGATGTTTGAAATTTTTTGGTCATGCTCGGCCTAGAGAATGTATTAGGTGGGTGAGTACACATACCCTAGTTTTAAAGGGGACCAAAAAAATTTTTCTTGATTAGATATTATAAATTTTTTAACATATAAAAATAAAAACATCTATTACATCATGTTCCCGAGTTTACTTAACGAGAAAAAGGAAAAAAAATTTCCTTCATTTTACTTTTTTTTTTCTTTATTTCCTTCCAATTTGAAGTGATTTATTTTAGGCTTCGTTTTCCTTTCATTTCATTTCCTTTCTCTCCTTAAATGAACTCGAGAACACAACTTTTTTACTTTCCGTTCATTTTCTTAAAAACTCTAGAACACAACAATATTTTCTTTCTTTCTGATTCATTTCTTTTCGCTCCTTAAATAAACTCGAAAACACAGCATCCAAAAAGCCTGAAACAACAATCACAAAAGTTGTATTCATTGCATTAATAAACACTAGAAAATGAAGAAATGAACTATATTTCATATGTTAAATTTACCATCTACATATGTTTGAATTAATTATTTACATACATTTAACTTTGTTTTATATATGTGTAAATTAATGAAACATCACCATTGATAAATAAAAATCAAGGTCGTTCAAAAATGGATACAAATAAGTATTTAATAGTTATTAAACAAACTTATTATTTGTTTTAGTTAACTCTTACAGAAATATTTATATAATCTTTAATACTATGTATTGTTAAAAGTTTATTCCTCATGCAGTCATACTATTATATGATGGGTTTGCAGAACTTCTTCACTAGAACGCATATTTAAGGGCCTTGGATTAATCTTTTTGAATCTTAGCTGTTTTTAGTTATTCTAAACATTTCAAAGAGTAAACCTAGTAAGTGTAACAAAACTAAAAGGATATTAACACAATGACATTTGATCAAAGAAGATGATACTTAGGGAGTCAGGATTATTTTATTGTAAGTTTGAAAAATAATATGAGAGAATATGGAAGGAAAATAAAAGATAATAAGAAAATGTGAAGAACCTAAATTGGAACACAAAAAATTCTATTAGATATTTTAGTGTAGTTGGATTGACTAATGACCAATGTAATCATAATATCCATCAAACAAGTTAGGAGGTGTGGAGTGCATACTTGTTTGAGTGTATTATGATCTTCGAAATTAAAAACCTTCTTAAGAGTGAAGCCTCTAAGCAATGAGGGTTCCAAGGGGACAACGACCCCTTGGCGGGGGTCCGGGGGCAGCGCCCCCGGGACCGGGGTCCAAGGGACGGCAACCCCTGGCGGGGTCCAAGGGGCAGAGCCTTTGATTAGAGTCGAGCTGCCATGTCAGCTTGAAAATTTTTTATTTTGGTAAACATTGCTTTATCAAAAATGACTACAATTTGATTTTCCCGAAATTTCACATGTGAAATTAGAGGATGAAAAGTGTAAATTTTCAATATGAAAACTACCTCTGGCAGTTTCATCTCTTCCTTGCAAAATGGTAATTTCGAATAAAATGATAGTCACTCTTGTTCTTTCTCTGTTCACGAATTCTCACACTTAGCATACTTGTTTTTAATTGACTTTTATCCGATTGAAATTTTGATGTAAAACCATATATTCAGTTTGATAGCACTTTGCGACTCTCAATTTATAACGAAAATTGTTTACAATCTCTACCAGTGAAAACTTGCTAAACTTTATATTAAAAATGTTTGAGATCATCTTACCATTACTTTCTTCGGCCCTCTCTCAATTTTAATTGTTTTTTTTCTTTTACATGCGTAGTTCTTGTGCAATTGAGGAAGACAACAACCAATCATGTCAACACTGGATTTGTTATATGACAAATTACTTGCAAATTACTCTACTTTTAAGTTTCTCTAAACTAAATTACATCATATTAAATTTAAGCACAAAATATTCTATACAAAAAAAACAAATTTCCTATCAAATGAGCTAGTATCACATTGATGTTAACATTGGTTGAACAACTCCTGATGATGACCGATAAAAAAAGGTTTTTTGAAATTTCCAGATAATTTTGAGTTAGATTTCTTTTAATTACGGAGATAACCATGAATCGATTTAACCACTTAGGGGCTAAAATAAAGAAAAGAAGAGCAAGAAGGTTGGAGGTTGGAATTTTTATGCAGACTAAATTATTATTTTTATCCCAAAGATTTATTAAAATTAATTGTTTTCATCCAAAAGTTTAGAAAAGAAAACATTTTAGTTCAATAGTTTTCAATTAAGTAATAACTTTCATTCACTCTATCAATCCCATCCATGAATTATGTTATAAGTTCTCATGTGCCTCTCGGGGTATTTTTAATCCATTTAACCTGAAAAACTTTTTATATAAGATTTTCTGTTGTTGCCATTTTATTCCATAAAATCAAATGCAATCAAATATAAATACAATGTAGAAGTCTCCATGATCAAAATATACACTTTGCCCGGTTAATATCAACAATCATAAGATTTACAATGGTAGTGAAAAGAAATTCGGTAGAAAAGTAATGTAAACTCACCATAAACTTGGTAAGGATCGAACCCATAATCTTGTTTTGATACGTAGCACAGTGGAACAACCATGGCGACAAATTCTTTGAAGGATCAATAGAGTAGCCGCAGGTCTGTGAAGTCGATCGATGAGAAGTCACGGCTTCTGAAGCCGATTGATAGAGGAGTCGTAGGTTGTGAAATCGATCAATGAGGAGTCGTAGCTTATGAAGGCAATCGACAGATGATTACAGATTGTGAAGTTAATCGATTGTAGGTGTTAGTCCGGGAAATGAAAACCATAAAGGTTTTTTTCAAGTTAAATTAATTAAAATACCCATCATATGATTATGTGAAGAGCACATGAGAGACTCTAACGGAATCCATGGGTGAGGTTAATGAAGTGGATGAAAATCATCAATTAATTGAAACTATTGGACTAAAATTGTTATTTTTAAATCTTTGAATGAAAGTAATTATTTTAAGCAAACCATAAGAATAAAAATAGTAATTTACTTTTTTATTTATTTCATTACTTAGGAGTTAGGATACCCGTTGGAACCTAATAATAAAAACTAGTCTTAAATTTACAGATTGCTACTAACATACCTCTTTATATTTAAGCCATTGATTACATCATCGTTATTTGTGTAAAGGACTCGACGTGTTAAAACTATACAACACAATGGATGAGTCTTGTAATTTTCTCAATATACGACTCTGCTTGTATAAAAATAAAATGAACAATTTAACGCAGCTTCAAAGAATTAATATTTTGTTGACAAAAGATGTTAAGTAGTTTTGTTTGCTTTCTTGTTTTAGTATTGTGTTGAGATTACCGGTTCAATCAATCATATTTCCATAACAAAATGATCACGTAAACTAAGCAACAAGAAAACAAACATGATTTGAAGTTTACTCATTTAAATGCCAACTTCATTAGGTTCAATCTTGTCAACTTACACCATAAAATTGATTTCTGATGGCAAGTGTAAAGATCATTTATGATCTCGTGAAGGTCGTCATTTCCACCATTTTACTTGACATATGAAGGTAGAATAATATGAAATGCGTTTTACATACGACACCAAAGAAAGATGAAGAAAACAACCGTAAAATCAAGCAAAAGTACAACACAGTTTTTGCCTTGTTTTGCAAGCACCCAACACAAACCATCACAAGCATTTGATCGAGCAGCTATGGATGGGACTTGAGTTCAATGCGCCTCACCCTCCTAAAGAATTTTGAAGTGCAAATAAATTTTGTGCACATGACATCAATATTGTTTCATGTCTTTTGTGCTCCTATGATTTGCTCTGATTTCGTGGGCCACACTTGTTGGCCCGCTGAATGTGTTCAGATCACGGGGATGCAAAAAATAAGACAATGAAATGAGGGACACATGGTCCCATTTGGTACCATGAGACGAATTGTGAAATGAAGATTGTACAAAGAATATGACACAGAGGGGTGGATTTTACTATGTTGTAGGTAATTTTGTTTTTGGTTGAATGCCATTGTTTCTCATGTAGGTTAAGAACTGTGAAGGTAGTTCTGCGAGAAGAGATTGAGCAACTGAGATTTCTGCACCTGCAACCAAGAAAATCCTAATGTTTAGGCAGATTATAACTTTATGCTTGCATTCAATATACATTCAAATATAACAGAATGGCTAATGACTTATATGTTTTTTAGTTTGTATTTGAGGGAGCTAATGTAATATGATATTTAACAAAGAAGCAAAATTAATGGGTTGAATTAAGGGTCAAACGGATAAGGTTTGTGTGGCAAAACGGTAGGGTCAAGTTCGGCATGCCTACAACCACTTCTATTTATCCACTTTCTGAAATTTACAAATACTCAACATGCTAACTTTATTTACAAGAACAATATCATTACTGTAATAAAGTAACATTGTTTTAGTAAAGTGATTTAGGAGGTCTAGTGCACTTAGTACATTGTAAAGCGATTTAGACCTAAATTTCTTTTTTCATTAATTTTGACTTAACGTGTTTGAACCTTCAGAGATGCAACACAACCCTTTTATAGTTTCCATGTTTGTGGCGAGGTGGGTGTGGAGCGAGGAAAGCGGAATAGCATTTGCTGAACCTCATGAAATTAAAAGTGTTTGTGGAATATTTCTTCCACACACGTATGTGCAAGTGTGTGTGTGTATGTATATGAAAGAGATTAAAATTTACCTTGTACATCTCTAAAAGGAACAAACTGAACAATATCTCGTGATGCAACACGCCCAGTTGAGCTTTGAAGTTTCTCACCTTTATCCGCATCCAAAATCTGCACTCGTGTAAAAATTAACATATATTAATAAACTTAGTTCTGAAAGCTGTGGTACAGCTTATGCCATACAAGAAGCGCATGAAAGTAATTTAGCACCTCCATCTCCTTAAAATCAGCCCCACCAACACCCACAATAAGGATTGATAGTGGCAAATCGGATGCCTTCACAAGGGCATCCATTGTTTCCTGTAGATCGGTTATCACTCCGTCCTGTGTTGTTACCAATGAAATCATAACAAACTAGGGGATAAACTTACTAGGGTCTTTCTCAAAAAATCAGTAGAGGTAGCAATGGACGGGTTGGGTAAGATGGAGGCTCTTGTTGTCCAAGGTTTGTAATTTTTATAGTAATAACTAGCAAGCAAATATACAAAACTTATATTGTTATAATAATAATCTAATCTTATCAATATCATGATTCAGGAGGTTTTATGCATTATAAATATCCTTCAGGTTATTCATTTCCTGGATATTTTATTTACCAGTTGAGCAAGTTAAGAAAGAACAAAGTAAACCTAATTAAACCGTCATAAGTAATCGATTGAAATTGCACCTCTATGACTATCATAACTTTGAGAAACTGGCATTATTTTTAAATCTGATGAATGATGATTCATACTGTGATGATTAATAAAACGAAATACTTGTGTTCGTTAGCGACCACTGATTGGCCGGCGATTGTTGCTGCAGAGGTAATTACATGTCCAAATAGGGTTGGCCCTGCAAGTGAAACATTATTAAGGGCCTGTTGATATGCGGTCATAATACCTTGGATCCCTGAAACCTGGTAAGAGAAGAGGTACACAATGAATGTAAGCTCATAAAAGCAAACTCATGACCACTCTAAAAGATACGATAATCATCAAAAATTAAAAATTGTAATTGTAATTTTCTGGTTTAGCTACCTTCAATTGATCAACTCTGAGGTTTTATATTCTTTGACTTTTATCCAGGATTTCCTCTAACATTGTTTTTTTGTAAACGTGTTTGTAATTCAAAGATAAAGACAAAAACAGTTGATAATTAGATGTCATCATGATTTCATCGTGTGTAGTTAGAAGAAAACAACATTTTAGGTCTTATACTCTTGTTTTTGGTCTTTCAAATGTTCAGTGTTTTATTCTTCTAAAGATTTCATATTACAGTGTAAGTAGGGATATGCTAGTTAAGTACTTATTCTGCTACCAATGATCCTTGGCCCGAGTGGTTGAGGTGAAGTACCCACGACAATTAAAAATGGAGAGGTGAGTCTTGCTCAAAGCAAAATTCTCCGAGTTGAGCTATGAGGTTTTCCCAGTTGTGGGTTTTCTCCTGAGGGGGTTGGGGGTGCGGTCCCAATTGGGAAACGGATAGGTAGGCCTGATTAATATAACACTTATTCTCTGAAACGTGGTGGTACATTTTCCGTTAAAAAATATTTATTCTGCTGCTGAGTTTTTTTAATGCCAAAACGCATTCAGTATTAACACTGCAACTAATTACTAGATCAGCTTTTAGACTATTAGTGCCAAATTGCCGATATAACCAGTTTATGGGTAATAGATCAGCTTTTTGACTATTAAGTTAGTTTATGGGTAATAGGTTACTAGATATACTTTGCCTCAAACCATTTAAAAGATAAGATTTTTTTATTAAGTTAGTTCTCATATTAAACATTATTTCTACGAAGAACTCAAACATAGAAATAAAAGGGAGGTTAGCAGGTTGGCCCAACCTGACTTGGCCCATTTGGCCCATACTAAAAGTTTATCCCTTTTTACCCATTACCCAACCCACTCAGTTTACCATCTCTAGTTGCCAAAATCAAAGCATCATTTTTCTTTCGGTGTTAAGGATTCTAATTAAAGGAGCTTTTATTGAATTATTGTAAGACAACTTATAAGAAAGACTAAACTTTTTAGAAACAAAAATATTTGCAAATTAAAACTCACCGTGGCATTGTTACCACTGCTTCCATTTAGATTAAAACAATGACTAACAGGACCATTAAACTTTTTAGAAACAAAAATATTTGCAAATTAAAACTCACCGTGGCGTTGTTACCACTGCTTCCATTTAGATTAAAACAATGACTAACAGGACCATCAATCGGGCGTGCTCCAAAGCCCCATGCTGGAAACTGCTTATCGTGATCATAAAACTGCAGTATACCTCCAACCTCTTGTATAGCCTATAATAGGTGGACACTATTAGATTGGCTTGTTATTATAAAAAGTAGAAAAAGAACTTGCTGCTCACTTTCTGGTATGCATTCGGACGTCCAGACCAGTCAATATAATGTAAGGAATCCGGCAGGCGAGATTTCCATTTGACGCTAGAAATTCAATACATATTTTAAGCAGATAATAATTTTTAAACATATAAGGTATGATTACATATGCCTGTGTGGAGCTACAAAGATGAATCTACATGCCTGTGAAATCTATGGCCACCATAAAGTTCAGTTTACATCCACCAAAAAGGTAATCCAGGAAGGTATGATGAACACTCTCAATATACTTTTCCAAAAAAAGTTGACTTTTCAACACCTGTACCAATTTTACATATAAGGTCAGACAAAAGCACAATATCCATACTAGAGATAGAAAGATGGGAGGGTCAGACTGATTGGCTAACAGGCCAAAACATGTTTACAGGTTGAAACATTTTGGGCTAGGCCGGGTGGACGGTGGACCCGCCAACACTTATCCGCCCATTTCTCTAATAAGTTCTGTATATAACTGACGTCCTAATTATGATTGCAAAAAAAAGTAATTTTACAATAATAAAACTTAAAAATCCGAAAAAAATGATTTAGCATGTCAGTGTGAACCGATTAAAAAAAATTCACACATTCCATTTTCGCTATATCTTCTTTAATTGACCCATTTGAGATAACACACAGCTACATTGAACCATTCACAAGTAGACAGGTCACAATTTCACGTGTTTTCCATACAAATATGTGTACAAAGATACATATGCGTGGTTGAAACCTTTGTTTGATGATCTTTCCCACTAGTAATGGGTAACCATAAGTTCTCTCCCTGATTACTATCAGATAACTTTTCCAACTCAGCAAGTGACTTTTGAGCTTTGCTAAACGGCCCAGAAGAATTAAAAAACAGAAACAGATTTAAAAAATTAAGAAAAATCAGAAATTAAAATAAAGGAAAAAGGATACCAAAGTTACTGGTGTTGTCTTACCCAAGCAAATCATGCTTTCCGCTACCATTAAAATTAAAGCACTCAATAAGTAGTGGACTATCCTGCATGAATTGAACTAATAATCAAGATGTCTCTGTTGTGATATGTTTTATGAGATTGCAGAATGTTGTAATATACTGTTTATACCTTGCTTCCAACTTGTGATATGTTTATAAAGATTGGCTTCCACTCAGGTTTAAGATTGTTTTTCAGAACCTCTGTTCTGCAAATTGGAATAGTAGTGCCACTTGCCACATACTTTGAAATAACTAGAAACGGGTCCTGTAAGAAATAAAATAGGATGAGTCAAGTTTTAATTAAAAGTGGTTACTGATAAAAAAATACTTACACTTTTGGAAAAGAAATCCTTATTTTCTAAATCTGAGCACTTAAATGTCAACTCTGCAGTAGTTTTGGAAACAAGTTCTACTTCTGCATAAACAGTGAGCTGTCCGAGTTTTTTTGGGTGAGTCGACTCAGTAGAATCTGCAATGCTCACAAGATCTGCGGTCCAGGAGCGCTTTGGATCAGTGACTATCTACATAGAGATTAAATCATCCATAAATGTAAGTATGACTTCATGTACATATAGGTAGCCAAAGCAATGAATATTTTTAGAGAATGTCACACGTAAGAGAGTGAGGGACTATACTGTTCTGTATTTAGAGGTGGCAAGATGGACGGGTCAGGGTTGTGTAACAATTTGGATTAACCCGCAAAGACATTTTTAGAAATACAAAACAATATTATTACAATGATAACCTAAATATTCAAATAAAATGACTTAGAAGGCTGCATGCATTAAAATTAGACTGCTGATGACTTTCAGCCAGATTGACCGTTCGGCCTGTTTGACATTTTCATGACAAGCACAAGCCAAATTGACCCACTCAGTAGCTGCCTAAAGAAAAGAGGTTAATCATGTAAATCAAAAAGTAAACACTCATCATTGACAATTAATGCATCAATAAACACATGCGCATGTTGGAAAAAATGTCTATAGCACCCTAGCCTAGCAACCTTTCCAATATTTTAAACTATTAAAAATTTCCACAGGCTACAGTCATTATAAAGTTATGATGAAACAAATAAATATAGACTCAATACCTGAGACAACCGGCAAGTACACTCGCCCAAATATTGCTGATCATCCAGCTTAAGTGTCTGTAGGACAAACATAGGAATCTCATTAAGGTACTAAGTGACATAATATCCATGTGTGGTTTTTCGGTTAAAATAAAAACCATTTTAAATGTTAGACCTTAAGTTCTGAATGACAACTGAATCTTCATATCTATCGATATGTAAAAATGACACTTATATCTTTTTAACTAGTAATTAAAAAAATAAGACATGTAGAATTAATAAAGTAGTTTTTTTGCCAATAGAAACAAGCATCTACGCTTTTACATTCTACAAATGTTTACACAACCATCTATGTTTCTAATCACTCCATGCATGTACAAACCATCTCCAATTCTAATAACAACTCTTATCTACTTTAAATCATCATAGACTGACGTAAATGAACTTTAGTTCCTAATGAAGTTAACTGACAAAAAAAATTAAGTGATGTACCTTTACTTCTGGGCCATGAAACTGGGTATCAACATCATACACGCGGAAGCTGTGACATATAAATAAATACTGATTAAAATGATACTGATATAAAGGTTGTGTATCTGTACAGAAATAGTGATATGAGCACTTACAGAAGTGTTTGAACCATCTCGAAACAATAAGTAACTTTTACTTTAGTAATCCACTGAGGATTTAATGAATTTAAAACAACTTCTGTGCGTCCAAGTTCCTGTAGTGAACCGTCCTTTCCTTTGATATATACAACTGCAATAGGATCACTCTATAAACAGAACACACATGTAAGATGTCAGCCATCATAAGATATGCAATCATTTTCTTATATACCTTTCTCTCTATATTATCACAAATTAATCCAAAAATAGTGTAGATAGTTATTTTTTTAAAGCTTTACATATAACAACCTTGTTAACTAAAACATAATTCAAGAAAAGTTAGGCACAAAGTGTGACAAGTGATCTTGGGTTTACTCAGAGGAAGACTTAGAGGTTTTGGATAGTCAAAGTCCTCTATTTTACCAGGATCTTATATTCCGTTACCATACCAAGTATATTGATGTTAACTGTTAAGCATTGTCATTGTTCAAGTTAATGTGGCTAAGGGTATTATAGAAGTAAAGAATATGTCAACACATAATAATGCAGCTAATATGTTGATGAATTTTTGTGGCAGACAAATGGTATACTTCTTGCTGATGTAGAGAAACTAATGCAGGGGAAAGATTTATCAACCTTGTAACTTGAATTGAGATGGCCCCACAAGGCAACCCGACCATAGAACTACATTTGATGGACTTTTATATTTAACATTTTTTCTGTGAAGAAAGCAATAAGCTTACCTTAGAAAGTACATCCCTGTCACGCAAGTTAGAAGCAGATAAAGATAGCTGCAACGAATTTGTCAACAACATCAGTATGGCAAAAGTAGAGAATAATAATTAAAATAATTTAATTACAACATCTAATCAAAGCTAACCACAATCTAGAAATGCAAGACTGCTGAAACAATGAAACTAAAGATGGAGATAAGTGCAATAGTATGCTTGGTTGCAAAAAGCATACCTCAGGCCAACCGAGGCCATCAGAAAAACGCTTGAAAATGTCATGTACATAGCCATAACCATAACCATACTAAACCCAACAAATCCCATCCATATCAAATCTATTGATAGGTCTAGGGAGGGTGGGATGTAGGCAAACCTTATCTCTATCATACGTCATAGAGAGGCTGCTTCCAGCAGACCTCCAGCTCCAGAGGACGTCATGTACATGTGGGTCAAATATAGGGTCTCACAAAGGCTGATATATATAATATGACTACAGGAATGAAGACATTAAGAACGGTTGGACTTGCACATAAAGTTTATTTAGTTGATAGAGCAACGTCTCGCATATATGAAGCTCTCTCCTCATGCCTTAGAACCTAAACGCGCTAGTATGCTTTAAATGCAATGATATGCCAACATTACAAACCTAACCTTTAAAGTAAACCATTGTTTTAAAAATCGGCTGAGGCATGCGCCTCGAGGCGAGGTTTCCCAGAAAATGTGTTTGAGGCTGCGCCTGAAGGGCTTATTTGGTACGTGCGCCTCATGGGGCTGAGGCGCCAAGAAAGGTTGTGCCTCAAGTGCGCCTCAAGGGCGCCTTAGGGGGTTTTTGGTTTGTTTTAGGTGTTTTAGACTCTCTGTGTCAATTTCAAACATTCCATGTCTTTTTAATGTGCTTTTTTTGATGTTTTTAATAAATCCAATTATGAAATTAGTATGTATTTCATTTTTTACAAGATATATAATTTTTATATTTATTTTTTAACTCTGCCTCGGGCTTACGTCTCATGAGGCGGAGGGAAAACGCCTCGAGGCTCGATTCCATACTTTTTGACCTTGAAGTAAACTTGAGTTGTGTTTTTATGATTTAGTATTGCCTGGATACTTTCTAAATTAACTATGAATCTCTTTCGAATTGAAGTATTTTGTGCAGATATAAAAACTTCAATCGGATAAGACCAAAGTTTTTAATCAAGAACGACTTTTTCTTTTCTGTAAAAACACATATAAACTGTAACACAAAATCAGACCAGATGGGTCTTTTATATAGGGGCTTAAACATTTCCATGAACCATCGCAACTCTATGAAAAGGCATGACAGTTGATGGTTATAACTGCCATAGCTCTCAACTACTGGCAGTTACATAGATAGAAGCACCACTAGTAGTAAATATTACTAATCATACTACGTGTGATCAATAGTAACTATTACTAATTATACTACGTGTGATCAATAGTAACTATTACTAATTATACTACTCCGATTATCAGTACTAATGATCATTAATACTACTGTTAGTAATTATTATTATGAACATTTGATCATAAATAGTAACTTTCTCAGTAGTAACAAAGTTACTACCAACCACAGTTCAGACCGAAGCTCGCAATTGCTATTGTTACTACCAACCACAGTTTAGACCAAAGCTCACATTTGCTACCGATCTCTGTTTCAACCAAAGTCAAAGTTAATACTAATGCTCAGTTCCTACTATTGACGCATCCAGTACTACTAAAAGGCTAAATTTTCCGCTGATAATCAAACAATAATCAGTAGCACTTGCTACATTGCTACTACTGATTTATCAGTTCCTTTTTGTCATCAAATTTAAGCAACTTTTCATCATCTATGCAGATCTGATGCGGTTCCAATGAAGCAACTATAATTCAAAATAAACTTTTGTTGAAGTAGAAATTATGCTGAACTCATTCTAGGAATGCTACAATATGTCTGCCTCAGATAATTAATATGCAAAATAAAGTATAACAACAACAGAAGTTAATCTCAATCTGATGCAGATTTTCAACATCGTAATTAAACTCGCAACAATTCACATTATACAACTCTAAAAAGTAAAAAATCAAGCGCATAAGCATCTGAATCCAAATCGGAGAAACCGAAACACAAATATCAGCAAAATAAGCGAATTTTGTGATGAGAACATTGATTATGAGAGTGAATACCTCGATCTGATAGAAGAGGCCATTGTAGCCGCGAGATTTGAAGAAATTATCGACGGCGTCGTTGCGACCGAGAGTATCAGGGCCGGAGGAAGTGCCGCCGACGGCGAACTTGCCGTTTTCTCCGCCGGAGAAGCAGTTGCCCATCGGCGTCGCCGGTGGTGGTGGTGGCGGTGGTTGACGGAGGAGGAAATTGAAGTGAAATTTCAAAGAGTAGAGAGATTAGAGGGGAATGAATATTATTATTATATTATTATTATTATTACAGTGAAGCATGAGATGAAATGGGCCCATGTGTGAGGATGCAAGAAGATCCCATGGAGATAAGTTGTCTAGTATAAAGTTTTTTTTCTTTCTAAGTGTTTGATTAATTGCGGTCGTTATTAGAAAAATCTATCAATACTAATAAAAAAAAGTTTTTATGTGTTATTTATTAAAATTCTAGACTTATTAAATTTTATTTTTCTGTTTATCTCTCCTAATAAATATTACATTAACTACAAATGATATTATTTAATTATTTTCATATTAAATAAGAGTTCTCTAACTTTACGACTAATTACAATTTAAAATTGTAGAGAAGTTTTTTATTGTATAATATTTTATCCCACCCTGCCATGAAATGGTGATATACTCAGCTGCTCTAGTTGATCTCCATCGGATGATTCAATGGAAAGTAATGAACAAGGGTGAAGAAGGATCATATGATTAAATGTGTTGAATGGATATTGAAAAACTTGAAATAGTCTATTGAAGAGGGGTAAAAATGGTAGAAGTTAGAGAACAAGAAATTTAGGCATTGACTATTTGTGTGGTGTCTTAATTTATTATTGAAATACGTCTTAATTTATTGTTGAAATGACAACTCTAACCCAATGTTATTTATTATATGGTAGTACAGATAAACATGAGTGGTAAAGTGATTCCAACGTCAACAAATGAGCATGGCTACTCATATAAGTAAGGGGTCCATCAATACCTATCAATAAAAGCAAGAAATGTGGTAGAGAGGAAACAATATGTACACTTCTGGTTAACATGCCGCAATGTTGGTTCTTTCCTCTTCCCCCAATATAAACGTGGCACGTGTCCTGAGAAAGAATAAATACATTAGCTCCACCAAGGACGATGCATATGAGTTGTTGTATTTGTTTCGTCAAATGAATTTGTGACATGTATACCTGGGGGAACGAACGTGACGTCTCAACCAACCATGATACATGACTCGACTAAAATATGTCTATGAGAAGCATAAATAAGTCGACTCATCTAACCCATCTACCATGGCTTGTTTACACTCTCCACTCACCTTTCAACCTAAGAAGTTGTGATGTCACATCCCAAGTCCTAGCTCATTGACTCACTCATCTACTCTCCCTTTTCAATTAATAGAAAATAGTCATGTATGTGTCCAAAAAAATTAAGAAAAACTGATAACCTCAATATACCGTAACTCGTTTGTGACCATTCCATGGTAACACTAGCAATTAAATAGTGATGTTTATCCCTATAGGGCACAAATAGTTGGCCCTGTCTACTAATCATTTTTTGATATGTTTTAACTAAAATTATTAAAAAATGTCATATTTAAAATATTAGTTATCATGTAAAATGTCTTTCTACACGCATCTAAATCATATAGTGGA
This sequence comes from Flaveria trinervia, assembly GCA_025506515.1. Taxonomy (NCBI): domain Eukaryota; kingdom Viridiplantae; phylum Streptophyta; class Magnoliopsida; order Asterales; family Asteraceae; genus Flaveria; species Flaveria trinervia. The sequence continues at coordinate 6,034,880 of CM046457.1, read as the reverse complement.
TGACAAAGGTATTTAATTACCCTATATATGAAAAAGACAGGTTAATGAACAATAAAAAGAGGGGTATCTCTGTCTTTTCAGATTTGCTGCAAAGGTTATTTTGATAACTTCACTCTCTTATCTATTTGAGTGTAGCTTCTCCTTCATTGTATGTAGAGAGAGAAGTAGAAATCACGCCTCCGCTGTCATACCATCAACGTTGCTAGTATACACCATCAGTGGTGAGCACTGCTACCGGCCAAAACTATATAAGGTTAGCTATGGTAGCGGTGGTTATGCACTCTAATCACCTATTTCTTTCCCGATCTACAACATGCACTAATCGTTGAGTCATTGTCATTGCTTAATGGGCTTGTCGGTACCATAAAGCTTATTGGGTTCGTCTGGGTTTTGGTGTTACGGCCAGTAGTGGGGATGATGACAGTAAGGGGGTCGTCGCCCTATCTCAGGGGTGATGAAGACGAGGGAGTCGATGGTTGGGGTGATGACAATGTCTGGGTTTTTTATTTATGGATTGATTTTGTCTCCAAGAGTGTTATAGGAATTCTAGGCCTTTATGAAATTGGGATGTGTACTTGCTTGTCGGTGGCGAAGGCGACGATGGCTGCTCTGGCTTTGCTGTCATTTATAGTTGTTAGCAATGTTTAAGACGATGAATGCATATTTGGTGTTCTCTACAATTGTCATTTGTAACATGTCGATGATGACGGGTTGTTATCCATCTTAGACAAATCGTTCACACTTTGGGGTGAAACATGTTAACTTATTATCATTGCACTTGTAAACTTATTTGAGACTTGTAATCTTTATGGCAATTCATCATGCAAAGTTGTGGTTAGTTGAACTTTTGTGGTTACCATGTTATGGCGTTATATGTACAATCATTAACTATTGCTAGCCCAGCGAAGTCATAGATCTATGGGCAAGACAAGCCTGCTTTGGTTGATCTAAGTACACTTAGCTGATCGTATAATCTTGTAAACGTTTGAGACTTGTAAAACTTTGTCGAGGTTTGATTGTTGCATTGTTCATAACATCCATAATCACTTTATTCACTAACTTATGACTTGAATTGCCATCTTTTATATAATCTATGTATTTAAAACTATGGAATGCTCACCAACATTATTGTTGACCCCTTATTTTTAACATGTTTCAGGAAATGCCCAAGTTTGATTATCTACACATTGAAGCTTGCACATCTAGGAATGGACCTAGATTAATAAATAAAATAGAATGAATTGTTACATTTTATGTTATGTTTTTATATCCTTTGAGACTCATATTTGTAATGTGACAAATGAAACTTATGTGTAAAATATATTTGGATTATTAATAGCGTTATGTGGCTATGAACGATCTTAACTCTCACTCCTCGACGTTTCCGCCGTCAATGTTGGGGTGTGACAGATTGGTATCAGAGCCCATAACTATAGGGATCTAGGTTATTAGAAATGGTGACCTAGGCTATAGTATGCATGAACCTTATAGAATTATATTTCTATCTTGTAAATTATATACTTTTCATGCTACATAATGCTATGCCTCTTATGTACAATTTGATGCCTTAGCATAGGATTGCCTAAACATTGTTAATTGTATCCCTAAACTTAACTTTGACTCTTTGACTCTCCCCGAACATGAACTCTCTTAATCTTATTCTCGTCGACACGTGGAATCTTATGCTTATGTTATGACTTGGATCTTTAGACGTTATGTCTAATCTATATAAATCTCATCAAGGTTTTGATTCTATGAACCTAAGAAATATTGTGTGACACATAGACACCTGTATCCTGGTTTTCCTGGCAAAAGGCCTTCGGGCTAAGGCAAGCATATCGCATAAATCCTACGGGACTAATTATGCTTACCTGGGGATTTCTGGGATGAGTGATAAACTATGGTCAACATACACAAGTTTCTAAGGTAAATGGGTCAATTCACCTTGACGTGTCAACGTTTTCAAATGGTAATGCGTTACCAAATGGAAACATCCCATGTACCTTAAAACCCTTAGCTTATCTTTGTTAAACTACTATCCTCTGTTATCCCCGCTCCTGTAACTAACTCATTTTTGTATATCCAGCATGTCTTGTCACCACGGAAAGCGTGGAAGTTCCGACCGTAAGCTGGCTGCCATGATTGCGCGACAAATGGCTGTCGTTCTCCCAACTATGGTGGCTGAACTCAATAGCACACTAATGGCTAATAGCAACAACAACAACACCAATGGGAACAATAGTGGTGCTAATGGAGACAATAGCAACAATCAAAATGGGAACAATCAACCAGGGAACAACCGTACTTGCACCTTCAAACACTTTAACTCGTGCAAACCCACTAGCTTTAGTGGAAAAGAAGGAGCCACTGGACTTCTCGAGTGGTTTGAAAGTATGGAGAATACGTTCATTGTTAGCGAGTGTCCCAACGAGTTCAAGGTTCGCTATGCCACAAGTTTTCTTCAACAACGAGCGCTAACTTGGTGGAATAGTGAAAAGAGAAACCGGGGAACTGAAATTGCTTTGGCTTTGTCCTGGGAGGAGTTCAAGGAGGTTATGATTAAAAAGTTTTGTTCAAGGAGCGAGTTACAAAAGCTAGAGGAGGAATTCTGGAATCTCAAACAAGAAGGTGGGAATCATTTGGCTTATTCCACTCGACATCATGAGTTGAGTATGCTTCTACCACACATGGTGGACACCGTGCCCCGTAACATCGAGAAATTTATCAAGGGGGTGCCATCTCAAATTCAAGATGTTGTGGTGGGTAGTAGGCCCACAACTTTGGAGGAAGCGATCACTATCACTGCACAGCTCACCGAGAATCATATAAGAGTTGGCACGATGTCGGCAAAGGGTTCCAAGGCTATAGCGAAGGTGACACCCGAGGCAACAAAGGAGGTAAAGGCCGAGTCATCTTCTCAAAACAAGAAGCGTAAGTTCACCCCGACACGCAACTACGCTGTGACCGCCCCTAATGCTCCTCAAAAACAAATGGTGGTTGCGAATCAAGCTCCCATGGCTAAAGTTTATGCTGGTCCACATCCTATGTGTAACACGTGCAAGTACCATCATTCAAGCAACATTCCATGCCGAGTCTGCTTGCTGTGTGGAAAGTATGGTCATTTGGTGGCTACCTGTCTTCGTGCACCAAATAACACTGCCATGCTTACCAACCGAACCCGCTACAACTGTGGCGAGGCTGGCCATATTCGCCCTCAATGTCCTCGCAATGCGGGAACTGTGCCACCGGCTCGTGGAAGGGCTTTCAACATCAATGCCAACCAAGCGCAAGCCAACAACGACGTGGTAAATGGTACGCCGTTAAATTTCTTCTAGTCCTTTTCTTGTCTTGCAAAATTTCCTATCTATGTTCATCATATCAATAATAGGTTGTTACTAAACAGGTATGTATCTTGTAAATAATCATTATGCATCTGTATTGTTTGATTCGGGTGCCGATAGGAGTTTCGTGTCCTTGGAATTCGAACCTATACTTTCTAAACCGCGTGCAAAACTGGAGAGATCACGGTCGAGGTCGCCGATGGAAAATCTATTGTCGTTGATGTCGTGATACGCGACTGCACCTTGAGCCTTAACGAACACGAGTTCTCCGTCGACCTTATTCCTATGCAATTGGGAAGCTTTGATGTTATCATTGGTATGGATTGGTTAGCCAAACATCGTGCATAAATTCTATGTTTTGAGAAGTGTATCCGAATTCCTTTACTGACTGGAGGTACTTTGAAGGTCTTTGGGGAGAAATCATCCCAAAGACTCAAACTCATGTCTTGTATCAAGGCTCGCAAGTGCTTAAGTAAAAACTACATGGCTTTCATGGCATATGTAGTTAATACGAAAGCCGAGGGTAAGGAGTTGAAAGACATTCCTGTTGTGCGAGACTTTCCCGTGGTTTTTCCCGAGGATCTTAAAGGATTACCTCCCGTGCGAGAAGTTGAGTTCAAGATTGACTTAATCCCTGGCACAAACCCTGTGGCTAAATCACCTTATCGTCTTGCGCCGTCTGAAATGCAAGAATTAGCTAGTCAATTGCAAGAGTTGACTGATAAGGGTTTCATTCGCCCTAGCTCATCACCGTGGGGTGCACCTGTACTGTTTGTGAAGAAGAAGGATGGTTCATTTCGTATGTGCATCGACTACCGGGAACTCAACAAGCTTACTATAAAAAACCAATACCCTCTTCCTCGAATCGATGATCTCTTCGACCAACTTCAAGGGGCAACTCAATTCTCAAAGATCGATCTACGCTCTGGGTATCATCAACTACGTGTTCACAATGATGACATTCCAAAGACCGCTTTTCGTACTCGATATGGACACTACGAGTTCATGGTTATGCCTTTTGGTTTGACCAATGCACCTGCCGTGTTCATGGATCTCATGAATCGAGTATGTAAACCGTATTTGGATAAATTCGTAATCGTGTTCATTGATGACATTCTTATCTATTCCAAGACGAAAGTCGATCACGAGACACACTTGCGACAAGTTCTTGAACTTTTAAAGAAGGAGCAATTGTACGCTAAGCTTTCCAAGTGTGAATTTTGGTTGGAAGAAGTTCAATTCTTAGGACATGTGGTGAATAGCCAAGGTATTCACGTTGATCCTGCTAAGATTGAAGCGGTGAAGAATTGGTGCATTCCCACAACCCCAACCGAGGTTCGTTCTTTTCTGGGTTTAGCGGGATATTACCGTAGGTTCATAGCGAATTTCTCGAAAATTGCTAAACCATTAACGGCGCTAACCCAAAAGAATCGACTCTTTGAATGGGGACCCGAGCAAGAAGAGGCTTTCGAGATATTAAAACGCAAGTTGTGCAACGCTCCTATTCTCACACTTCCCGATGGAAATGATGACTTCACTGTATACTGCGATGCTTCAAATCAAGGTCTTGGTTGTGTGCTCATGCAACAAGGCAGAGTTATAGCATACGCGTCGAGGCAATTGAAGGTTCATGAAGTGAACTACACAACTCACGATCTCGAACTTGGTGTTGTGGTTTTCGCATTGAAGATTTGGCGACACTATTTATATGGGACGCAATGCATAGTCTACACCGATCATAAGAGTCTCCAACACGTGTTTAACCAAAAGGATCTCAACATGAGACAAAGATGATGGATCGAGTTAATTAGCGACTACGACTGCGATATTCGCTACCATCCTAGAAAGGCGAATGTTGTAGCCGACGCGCTAAGTCGCAAGGTTCACAATAAGACTGTCTCGCTTCAAGAAATTCGAGATCGAAGGCAATGGTTTGATACGCTAGGAGAATTTGATACCGAGATTCATGTGGATGTCAACGAGGCTACTATCATGCTCCAAAACATAAGGATCGATAGTGACCTCGAGTTGTGCATTTGCGAGGCTCAACAAGCGGCACTTACTGACGAAGGGAAGGATGAAGATTTGATGCCTAATGTTCGGTCACAACTGGAAACAAAACCGAATGGCATGTGGTATTTCTTGAATCGACTTTGGATCCCGAATCGAGACAACCTTCGACACTTCATTATGAACGAAGCTCATCAAACCCGATATTCCATTCATCCTGGCTCCGATAAGATGTACATGGACTTGCGTGGTCAATATGGTGGCCTGGAATGAAGAAAGATATCGCGTCTTATGTTTCTAAGTGTCTCACGTGTGCAAGGGTCAAAGCCGAGCATCAACGACCAAGTGGTTTACTGGAGCAACCTAAAATCCCTATGTGGAAATGGGAACATATATCCATGGATTTCATAACCAAGTTACCTCGTACACCTCGTGGTCATGATAGTATTTGGGTCATCGTTGACCGTTTGACCAAGACAGCACATTTCATACCCATACGAGATACGTACAAGGTTTCAAGGCTAGCCCGAATCTATGTTGATGAAATTGTGAGTCGTCATGGCGTGCCCTTACACATCATTTCCGATCGAGATGCTCGTTTCACTTCGCACTTCTGGTCTTCGATGCAAGAACTCTTGGGAACTCAATTGGATTTAAGTACGGCTTACCATCCTCAAACCGATGGTCAAACCGAACGAACAATCCAAACCCTCGAGAATCTGCTACGTCTTTGTGTCCTTGATTTTGATAGTGATTGGGATACGCATTTACCGCTCGCGGAATTTTCGTATAACAATAGTTATCACTCAAGTATCAAGATGGCACCATTCGAGGCATTGTATGGTCGTAAATGTCGTTCTCCAATTTGTTGGACTGACATTGGGGAAAATCTTATCACTGGTCCGGAACTTATTCAGGAAACGACTGACAAAGTTTCCAAGATTCGAAATAACCTTGAGGTGGCTAGAAGTCGCCAAAAGAGTTATGCCGATAAAAGATGCAAACCATTGGAGTTTCAAGTCGACGACATGGTTCTTCTTAAGTCTCTCCATGGAAGGGTGTTGTACGTTTTGGGAAGAAGGGTAAGTTAGCCCCACGCTTTGTAGGACCTTTCAAGATTTTGAAAAGAATTGGAAAGTGGCTTACAAACTAGAGTTACTTTCTGAACTTAGCGAGTTCATCCTGTCTTTCATGTCTCAAACCTGAGGAAGTGCTTGGCTGATGAAAATTTGCATGTTCCACTAGAGGAAATTCAAATTGATGAGTCATTGTATTTCGTTGAGAAGCCTGTTGAGATTATGGATCGCACCCCTGAAAAAGACCCGAACAACTACCACACCTATCGTCAAAGTCCGTTGGGAAAACAAACGTGGAGCTGAGTTCACTTGGGAGCGTGAGATTCATATGAAGGAGAGATACCCACATCTGTTCTCTTAGTTTTATTCTTAATTTCGGGACGAAATTCTTTTAAGTTGGGGAGACTGTAACATCTTGTAATTTTGGGGTTAAATTAAAGTTAACATTGTTAAGTTCTTGTATGGGCTGATTTTTGTCATTTATGAAACTTGTGAATTTGCTATGCTTATACTTTGTTGCCTTTAATTTTTCTAATCAATTAATAATCATGATAATAATAAATAAGTAATAATAAGGACAATAATAACAATAATAATAAATAATTATAAGAGCAATAATAATTATGTTACTAACAACACTAATACTAGTAATAATAATTAAAATAATAATAAAATTATAACAATAATAATAATAAACTAAGAATAATACCAACAATAATAATTTTATTATTAATATTAAAGAATTAGTAAACTTAAAATGTATAAAACATTGATTTAAAAGTCAAAGGGGCCTAATTGCCAAATTATAAACTTTAAAGATGAGTTTAAGTATAAAATAATAAAAAACCAAACAACAGGGACCATTTTTGTAAATTCTTAAAACATAACCCAAACCCCCCCCCCCCCCCAACCCCGTTTTTCCGGTGGAAGGTCCGGCCACCGCGGCCGAGCCTCCGGCCACTTAAAACCTTCAAAATCCGACGTTTTCTTAACCCAAAACCGACCCAAATCGTTCCTTTTGCACGTTTCGAACTTAAATGCATGGTTTAATTGAGTTGAATCGTCGTTTATTACTCGAATCATCGAGTAACCAAAACCATCAAACGCAAAGAGCCGTTCGAACGTTTAAGGATAATAATAATCGAATTAACTAAACCTAATCGAACGTTTATCTGATACTAATCATTACAACTCTCAATTTCACCTAAATCAAACTTAATCATCGAAATCCATCATCATTCGAAGTCGCAACCTGCAACTAATCAAACACGACCTTCTGCGCTTCAAAATCGGAAATTTGTTGAGGGCTTTGAGTTGTGGTTACTCGTCGAAGCTTCACACAAGATTAATTCCATTATCATCAGCAATTACACATCGATTTCTTGTTCAATAGCCGCGGGTTGCTCATTGTCGCATTCTTCTCAAATCCATTTTCAACCGGGTAAATTAATGAATGTATATACTCGAAATCATGGGGGAAACAAAAGCCCCATGATTTAAATCGATCGCAGCCTCGATTTGATCTTCAATTTTGGTCATGATCAAACTAGGGTTCGTGCGATTTGGGGGGATTTCAGTGTTTATTGTATTTTGCTTATTAAAACAGAGTTTAAACGCGGCTGGAAGCCTGGTTCACTGGTTCACTCACCACATTTCAACTAAGAGGTCCCGGGTTCGAACCCGGGCACCCTCTTATTATTTTTAAAATGGCTTTTTAGCCTTAATGTTATTTTAGAAAAAATCTATTACATGTAAAAATGATTTTTACAAACTTCTAATCTTTTAAAAATCAACAAAATATTTTTTGTAAATTTATCCTTATAAAATATTTTAATATTTTATTATAAAAGTTATAACTAAGTATTGTACAAACAAATGGATTTATATAATAATTTGAATTATTAATTATTATTGAGTCTTATGTTTTCTTTGATTAAAGGTATATGTTTTTGTTGCATAAATTATTAACAACGGCTATTTCTCCTTTAAAATTTTATAATACTTCTCTATTGAACTAAATATATAAATAAGGGTTTACTAAATTGTTTATAAAACCCCAAAATCCTAAACTCTTGTTCGCGTTAAAACGTTAATTTTATTATTAACTTAAAAATCTTATAAATATACTTGTTTTAGGTGTGTTGTGAAGGTCTACGTTGAAACGTTGCTTGTTATTATTCATATTAATCATCAAATATATATTATTTGATCATGTGAGTATTTTCATACCCCTTTTTGCTTATTTTCACATTTTGGGGTGAAACATGTTAACTTATTATCATTGCACTTGTAAACTTATTTGAGACTTGTAATCTTTATGGCAATTCATCATGCAAAGTTGTGGTTAGTTGAACTTTTGTGGTTACCATGTTATGGCGTTATATGTACAATCATTAACTATTGCTAGCCCAGCGAAGTCATAGATCTATGGGCAAGACAAGCCTGCTTTGGTTGATCTAAGTACACTTAGCTGATCGTATAATCTTGTAAACGTTTGAGACTTGTAAAACTTTGTCGAGGTTTGATTGTTGCATTGTTCATAACATCCCTAATCACTTTATTCACTAACTTATGACTTGAATTGCCATCTTTTATATAATCTATGTATTTAAAACTATGGAATGCTCACCAACATTATTGTTGACCCCTTTATTTTTAACATGTTTCAGGAAATGCCCAAGTTTGATTATCTACACATTGAAGCTTGCACATCTAGGAATGGACCTAGATTAATAAATAAAATAGAATGAATTGTTACATTTTATGTTATGTTTTTATATCCTTTGAGACTTATATTTGTAATGTGACAAATGAAACTTATGTGTAAAATATATTTGGATTATTAATAGCGTTATGTGGCTATGAACGATCTTAACTCTCACTCCTCGACGTTTCCGCCGTCAAGGTTGGGGTGTGACACGCAGCTTACACCGACCGTTTTCATGAGTTAGCAAGGTTGGTTCCACATCTAGTCACCCCGGAATCAAAAAGGATAGAGAGGTACATTTGGGGACTTGCGCCTCAAATCTGGGCAATGGTAACCGCTACCGCTCCTCCTACTATCCAGAGCGCGATTCTGAAGGCTGGCGCTTTGACTGATGAAATGGTGAGAACGGGAGTTTTGGGTAGAGGAGCAGAAAAGAGAAAGGATTTTGGGGAAACGAGCCGGTCGAGTGCCGGGAAGTTTGATAAAAGGGCCAAGACAACCAGAAACTTTGTGGTAGTGACGCAGGGCAGGCGAGAGTATGTGGGTCCGCACCCCAAATGTGACAAGTGCAATTATCATCATCTCCCAGGAACGCAGTGCCGGGTGTGCGCGAACTGTAGACGCCCGGGGCATCTTGCAAGAGACTGCAGAACATCGCCGAATATGGTTGCATCGGTCAACGCGGTTAACCCCGTCGGGAATGCAAGGGCTTGTTATGAGTGTGGAAGCCTTGATCACTACCGAAACATGTGCCCCAGGCTGAATCGGGCACCGGGTCAACAAGGAAACAACCAGCAGCAAGTGATGGCTATAGCTGGAAATCAAGGCCCGACCAATCAGGGGAATACAGCTCGGGGACGTGCATTCGTCATTGGAGCCAACGATGCTCGTCAGGACCCGAATGTTGTCACGGGTACGCACTTACTCAATAATCACTTTGCATCTATACTGTTTGATACTGGGGCAGACAATAGCTTTATATCTTCTGAGTTTGTGCAATTGCTTGAATTAAGCCCTAGTAGGCTAGAAACTAGCTACTCTGTAGAAATGGCCAACGGTAGGATTGTTCAGGCTGATGAAATTATTAGAAAGTGCTCGATAATGTTAGAGAACCACACCTTCGATATAGACTTGATACCCTTTGAGCTAGGAAGTTTCGATGTGATTGTGGGAATGGATTGGTTGTCGAAACACGGGGCCGAGATTGTCCGTCAAGACAAGGTAGTGCGAATCCCTATGTCAGATGGGGGAGTACTCAGAGTTCAAGGAGAAAGACCGGGGAGAAACTTAAAGCTTATTTCCTGCATGAAAGCACGCCGGAGTTTACGAAAACAGTGCTACTCTTTTCTGGCTCATGTGGTGGAAAAGAAAGAGGAGGAACAGGAATTGGAAAATATCCCTATAGTGCGGGATTACCTAGATGTATTCCCAGATGACTTGTCTGGTTTGCCTCCTCCACGACAGGTGGAATTTCGTATTGAGTTGGTTCCTAGAGCTACACCGGTAGCAAAGACACCGTATCGGTTGGCACCGTCTGAAATGCAAGAGTTATCTAGCCAGTTACGGGAACTACTGGAGAAGGGTTTTATTCGGCCGAGTCACTCGCCTTGGGGAGCACCAGTATTATTTGTCAAAAAGAAAGATGGGTCGTTCCGGATGTGTATCGACTACCGCTAGTTGAACAAGTTAACTGTGAAGAATCGGTATCCTCTCCCCAGAATCGACGACCTGTTTGATCAGTTGCAAGGAGCTTCGTATTTCTCCAAGATCGACCTTCGATCTGGATATCACCAACTAAGAGTTTTTGAGGAGGACGTGCCGAAGACAACATTTAGAACTCGTTATGGGCACTATGAGTTCTTGGTCATGCCGTTCAGATTGACTAACGCACCAGCTGTGTTCATGGACTTGATGAATCGGGTGTGCAAACCTTACTTGGATAAGTTTGTGATCGTAAACATTGACGGCATACTTATCTACTCTCGATCGAAGGAGGACCATGAAGAACACCTTCGGGCAATACTGGAACTGTTAAGAGAAGAGAAACTTTTCGCCAAGTTCTCGAAGTGTGAATTCTAGCTGCGAGAGGTGAAGTTTTTGGGTCATGTGGTTAACAAAGACGGGATTCATGTAGATCCCGGCAAGATCGAAGCGGTAAAGAAATGGGATACACCCCAGACACCTTTAGAGATACGGCAGTTCTTAGGATTAGCCGGATACTACCGTCGTTTCATTGCGAACTTTTCAAAGATCGCTCAACCGTTGACGTTGCTGACTCAGAAAGACAAGAAGTTTGATTGGGGAGATGCGCAAGAACAGGCGTTCCAAACGCTGAAAGATAAGCTGTGCAATGCACCGATATTGTCCCTCCCAGATGGAACTGATGATTTTGTGGTGTACTGTGATGCTTCACATCAAGGGTTGGGATGTGTGCTAATGCAGAAAGATAAGGTGATTGCCTACGCTTCGCGAAAACTTAAGGTGCACGAGAAGAACTACACGACTCATGATCTTGAGTTGGGCGCTGTAGTATTCGCACTTAAGATATGGAGGCATTACCTGTATGGAACCAAATGCATCGTATACACAGATCATAAAAGCCTTCAACATATTTTGGACCAGAAGGAACTCAATATGCGACAGCGACGTTGGGTAGAGCTTTTTAGTGACTACGATTGTGAAATCCGGTATCATCCGGGGAAAGCTAACGTGGTGGCTGATGCTCTAAGCCGCAAAGAACGCGTGAAACCACTACGTGCTCGAGCTTTGGGATTGACCATTCAAACAAATTTGAAAGCCCATATCCAAATTGCACAAAGTGAGGCGTTGAAAGAAGAAAACCTTGCGGGACAAGAATTCTGAGGGCTGGATAAACAACTGATGTGCAAGGATGATGGTGTACAGTACTTCGTGGACCATATATGGGTACCCAAGTGGGGAGGTGTACGTACCTTGGTCATGGATGAAGCGCACAAGACGCGATATTCTATTCATCCTGGCGCAGACAAGATGTACCACGATCTCAAAGATCTGTACTGGTGGCCAGGCTTGAAGAAAGACATTGCCACGTACGTTAGCAGATGCTTGACATGTTCGAAAGTTAAAGCCGAACATCAGAAACCATCAGGATTATTACAGCAACCTGAAATTCCCGAGTGGAAATGGGAGAATATAGCCATGGATTTCATTACCAAACTCCCTAAAACGAGCAACGGGCATGACTCGATATGGGTCGTAGTGGATCGAATGACGAAATCAACACACTTCTTGCCAATCCGAGAAGACTACAAAATGGACAAGTTGGCGAGATTGTACATTAAAGAGGTCGTGACAAGACACGGAGTGCCGGTGTCAATCATATCCGACCGTGACGGCCGATTCACTTCACGATTTTGGCAAACACTACAAAAAGCAATGGGCACTCGATTAGACATGAGTACCGCCTATCACCCTCAAACAGATGGCCAAAGTGAACGAACCATACAAACGCTAGAAGACATGCTGAGAGTGTGCGTAATTGACTTTGGTGGTAGTTGGGATACTCATTTGCCATTGATTGAGTTCTCTTACAATAACAGCTACCACACCAGCATTGGGTGTGCTCCGTTCGAAGCGTTATACGGAAGGAAGTGTAGATCACCCGTTTGCTGGGCCGAGATTGGTGAAAGTCAGCTAACAGGCCCAGAGATCATTCAGGAAACAACCGACAAGATCTTCCAAATCAAAGATAGACTGAAAGCCGCTAGAGATCGCCAAAAGAGCTACGCCGACAATCGTCGAAAGCCTCTAGAATTCAACGTTGGGGACCGAGTGTTACTCAAAGTCTCTCCTTGGAAAGGAGTTGTTCGGTTTGGAAAGAAAGGGAAGTTAGCCCCAAGATACGTTGGACCATTCGAGATTACAGAAAGAATTGGTCCAGTGGCTTACCGATTAAGGTTACCACAAGAACTCAATGGTGTGCATGATACTTTCCATGTGTCGAACCTCAAGAAGTGTTTGGCTGACGAATCACTTCACATACCCATTGACGATATCAAAATCGACGAAAAGCTTCATTTTATTGAGGAACCCATTGAAGTCATGGATCGTAAAGTCAAACAGTTGAAGCGCAGCAGAATACCAATTGTTCGCGTGAGGTGGAATTCAAAATGAGGGCCAGAGTTTACATGGGAACGGGAAGATCAAATGAAACTCAAATACCCACACCTATTCGTGGATGACACTCTTGGACCTAACTCCAGCTGAATTTCGGGACGAAATTCTCTCAACTGGGGGATAATGTGACATCCGTCGCCTTAAGGTCCGTCGAACCACATAAATAAGCATAGAATATTTTAATTATTCTTCCTTTTCTTCATGAACTCCTACTTTAAGGAATCATGTCTGCCTATTTTCCTTTGTGCCTGTACTTCCTCCGAGAACGTGTGTTAAGCATAAACCTTTTATAAATTTCATCACCATTACCCCAAATATATCATTTTTAATTTCAACATTTGTCATTAATAAAACCATTTTAGACTATCAAATGCCATTAAACACGCTTTTAACCTTAATATAACGAACATTTTAAGGTCGTAATCAACCGAAACAATTTTTGAGAAACTCGAGGGTTAAGTGCAGGGACTAAACTTGTAATTTTGCAAACTGAGGCTGGGTATATAAACCCCATTCCCAGCCACATTCCTCACTCACTTCATCTTCTTCACCTCTTCACTCCCTACACACACATTTTCATCATTCTAGCACCAAAATCTACCCGTGTGGTGTCGTTTTCGTCGTCTAGTCTTCATCTACAGCCTCATCTACTCATTTCTAGTAGGTAGACGACTTTGGTTGTCTCTTTTCTTGTCTTTTTATGGTTGTCCAAACTAGGGTTTCGGGTGTTCGGGTTCAACCCAAGCACATGAGGTCGTGTGGGTGCGTGTGAGGTTTTTCTGCTTGTGTTTCATGTTTGTGTATGTGTGTTGAGTGTTTCTGGAAGTCCTTGTGGTGTAAAACTCGCGTTAGAGCAGCTCGGGGGCTACTAAGCCCGACCACAGTCGCGATTCTGCAGTTCAGGCGACTGGGTCTGTCATGCGATTGAGCCGTGCGACTGAGTGAGTCGTGCGACTGAATCATGCGTCTAAGTCAATCGTGCGACTGAGTTGTGTGACTAGGCATGTCGTGCGACTGAGTCGTGCGACTGGGTTTTTGTATGCGATTGAGTCATGCGTGCGAATGAGTGTATACGATTGAGTCAGGCGTATGAATGATTGTGTGCGATTGAGTCAGGTGACCGACGGAGTGTATGCGATTGTGCGTGTTTCGCACGAATGGAGTCCAATCGCACGAATGAAGGTTCAATCGCACGAAAGTAGCTAATTCGCACGATTGAGGGTTGATTCGTGCGCATGGAGGTTGGGTCGTGCGAATATGTGTGTTGTGTGGTGCGACTGAGTCCAATCGCACGAATGAAGGTTCAATCGCACGAAAGTAGCTAATTCGCACGATTGAAGGTTGATTCGTACGAATGGAACGTGGGTCGAGCGTCTGGTCCTGTTGTGTGACTGATGATGAGTGTGAATTTCCCTTGAACGTCTGATGATGATAAGGCAACATCAGTAAAAGTGTCATTGCTTGACCCCAAAGATTAAAGTCAACGCCATCAACATGTACATACTATTTCAATTGAAATAAACCTAACATTTTACAATTACCGACAACCCATTTGAAACTAGAAATACTTAACAAGTGTCATCTTTCATAACAATGAGATCTTTACAAGGATGTCATAAGCAATGACGACTACTCGTAGTACTTGGATCTACATAAGATCTGATACGTGTGTCCGCTTGTGTGTGTGTGCTACCCACGACCAAACCGATACAACCCGAACCGACCAAGCATTTCTATACGCTTTATACAGGTCATTAATGCTTAACAATAACTGTCAATAGGTGTTTGACCGATCATTGCATTCAACTGTTGGAATCTCGACCTTTCATACTTACCACTTAATATGTGAGTTTCGTGGCCCCTTTTTATGCTTATACTATTTTACAAACATTTACAAACATGGGGGGAAAGTATGCTCGCCCGTTTTCTATGCTGTACAACATACATACAATTTTCATACAAGGAATCAACGTGATACCGTGTTGCAAGTACTTATCTGATACATGCTTGGGTCTGCTGTGTGGTTCTATCTTTGCAACTATTTAATTCCAGTGTGGGAACCGACGGTTAGGTATTGGTAGTACTACTGGGTTGACACCCCCACCCTCGTGTTGGTATACTAGTTAGTACCAACAATAGCCAGGTACGGGCCTTGGGTGAATATATGCCGACAATTTCTTTGTGTACGTCGCTAGGTTTGGTTGCAAAGCTCATGTCATGTGATTTTACTTGTGTATATAACTGTATTCACGGTATTCCATATCATTTACTTTATACAGCATCACTTACACTTTTATTACTTAAACCTGCGAGCTCACCAACAATTTTGTTGACCATTTTGAGCATATCTTTTCAGGTGATCATGCTAGCTGAGGTTCTAGGTGTGCTGCCTTAGTGGAGACCCTAGGATGCATTTTCAGGCCAAACTTGTCTTTTGAAAACTATTGTTGTAACTGTTTCAAACAACATTATACTTTGTAACTTGTTCCCGGGTTGTGGGAATTGCATACAATGTTTTTACCTATGTTTATCTTATATCATGTTTATGCTTATGGCTATGTTGTCGTGAATACCGACTAAACACGACACAAGTCCCCTTGTTGTTGGGTGTCGTCATGACACGCATGTCATCATTATTATTATTGCATCCTTATCGCTTACCATGTGTTATGACGATTCTCGTCTCGTCTCAACCCCGTGTTTCCGCTCTTAGCGGGGGTGTGACAGGTTGCAGCCACAACGGGCTACCTATTCAGAGCCTTAACAACTTCGTTTGTGCTAGAAAAAATATGGTTTCAAAATAGGTTTATTACTCGCGCAACGCACGAGTTAGAATATACCTAGTTTATTTAATGATCAAAAATAACCCACATGAATTTGTGTCTTTACTAAAAACAATTTATCATCAATTGTACCAATGCTTTTGTTTTTTAATTTTGAAACTAAAGGTAGTTTAGTAATTTCACACACACTTAATGGAGAAACTTAATGGCCAATCTCTTCGAGAACCAGTTGTGTGATGGTTTAACAAACAACTGGGATCAATGATGTAATTAATAAAAGTTGAATTGGGATCAATGATGTAATTTATTAAAAGTTGGAACCAATATTGTAATATGGGTATACCGCAAAACACTATCGTGAAACGTCTTATCTATCCTAATAAAATAAATTGTTCATATGTCACATATCATCTTCTTACAACCATTTTTCCACATGTCACAAGCATAACAATTTTATCATTTAATGATCATATTAAATGCTTATGATATTTATTGTATCCAATAAAAAGAATGTTTTTTAGTCACTTGTCATTCTGCTAGATATCATCACATCATTTTTTCTCTAAAAAATATTATAGTAATTTAAACAATCAAACTAATTTTTTTCTATCATTAAAAATCAATTTTATTAACTTATACATTTCTCTTTCTCATCTAGATTTTTTTAAAAATCAAGATATCTTTTTAAAATAGATTTTATAGTAAACTTCACTTTTGCTCCTTTAGGTTTGGTCCAAATAACAATCTCTTTTCAAATATTTCATAATCTTGATTTTACTCCAGGTAGTTTTCCATTTGTCTTAATTAACTCCAACCAACTAACTCCGTTAAATGTATCTTTTAAACTCAAGGATATTTTTGTCTTTTTATATATAAGGACTATAAATATAATGTATCCAAAGTAGAAGGGTTATTTGTATAAATTGATTATATACATACACACAACCTAGCATCACAAACCAACACCTCCCATTGCCGGTCACTAGCCTCTGCCGTCGGTCAACAACTTTCATTTCAGTCACTGCCTCCAACGTTGGTCATCCACCTCTATCGTTGGTCTTTCTCTCTCCACCGAACATTGAAAACTACCACCTGGAAATTACCTTAACCAGGGCTTTAATTAAGGGTGTGCAAAGGTGAAAAGGTTAGGGTTTGAATCTAGATTTGAATTCGAGCATACAAGATTCCAAATTATTTAGTTGTGATTAGGGGTCCTTATTTGTTATGGTGGTTGTGCGATGTTGGTATGTTGGTGTGATGTTTGTGACAGTTTGATTATGAACGAACTTTGATGGTGGTGGCGTGGTGCGATGGTGGTGATGGCGGTGACATATTGGAGGTGATTTGAATCTTGGGAAGTGGTGGTGGGTTTTTATTGTTGTGTTTTCTTCGATATTCGACTTCCAAGGCAGATTGATGCTTTGATTAAAGTTTGATTTTGGGGTGGTGGTGGCAGTGGTGGTGGTGGTGTTGGAGGCGGTGGTGTTGTGGTGGTGGCAGTGGTGCATTGGTGATAGAGGTGTTGGTGTTGGAGTCCGTTGGTGTTATGATGGCAGTGGTGGTGTTGGTGGTCTTATTGGTGGTGGTGGTGGTGATGGTGGTGATAAGTGTATATAAAAAAAGTGTGTTTGGGTTTTTGAGTAATGTACAAAATTAATCAGAAATTTGAATAAGTGATATTTTAGTCCTTATTACTAAAATGGTCAATATACCTTTGTAATTAACAGTTTAGTATTAACGTTGTTAGTGAGTTGGAGTTAATTGAAAGGATTACAAACCAGAGTGAGTAAAATCAAGATTTTGAAACGTTTGGAGACAAACTATTATTTGAACCAAACCACACGGAGCAAAAATAAAGTTTACTCTAGATTTTATTGATGAAACTAAAAATCACATCTTTTTATTAAAATAAAAAAACCAAAATTTTTATAAAATATGAATGTTCTAAAACACTAGACCTTTTTCAAACAAAATAATTTTAAGGTGAACTTTTCAAACAGACTTAATAAAACAACCTGAATAATTACTACCAGATTATTTAATAAACAAGATTTTTTTATAAAAACATGTTTTTATAAGGAATTCTTAAAATGAATGTTTAAAACTAAAACTATTTAGATAAAAGAGTTAAAAAATAGTATAATTGTTTTATTTTCTTGAACAATTACATATATATAATTTTGATTATATCTTAATATTAAAATATCGTACTGTAACTCTCTTTTTCATTACTAACTAAAATTCATTTTATAAAAGGTTATTGGATTTTAATAACCTTAAGTTTCATTTATTGGCTAGTATTAATACCAACTCAGTAAATATTTACAAATACTCCCAACTTTGAGTTTATTTTCCTCCAACGATCTCTTACTAGCTGAGAGTTAATCCCGTTAGTTTTTTTGATGACGTTGACTGTTTTTGTGAACAAAACACTAAACAAAAAGTTGAAATATATCATCAGGGCTGTCAATTTGAAACTTCTGCACCGAAAAACCTGTCAATCTCCACCTCCTTATTTGAACCACCGAACTCGTTGGAAGTAGATTTTATGTGACTATTAATGTTAGACAATTGAAAACGGACCTAACTGAGAGTAGACGGTGCTGGAGTTGAAAATGTCTCAAAGTTGACCTCATTTCATCAAAAAGAACTAACGACGGTTAACTCTTAGTTAGTAAGGGATCATTGGTGGAAAACAAGTTTAAAGTTAGAAGTGTCTGCAAATATTTTCTGAGCTGGGATTAATCACGGCTAATAAATAAAAGTTAAGATTATTAAAACCCAACAACCCTTTTATAAATGAGTTTCTAGCATATTTATCTATCTTTTTATCTATATATCTATCTATCTATCTATTTGTCTATTTATTTATCTATAATAAAGAAAAACTAAGATAAGATGAGGCATAATTATAAGCCTTGTCATACTAACTTTCTCATATCTCTATATTAATAATAATTATTTTAAATACTAATAATATTATTCATACCATTTTCAAATTAAAAATATATAATTTTATAAATTAAAAACATATTTTTTTATTAAGACACAATTTTTAATAACATTGGCAAGTTAATATTGATAACCCATCATGTGTGTTTTGCAACAAGCAAGAGGAGTCTTTGAGTCATCTATTCGTGCAATATCCTTTTACTCGGTTAGTTTGAGATGTTATTTTTTTTTGTGCGAGCTATCTTCTTTCTACTTGTTTGAAGAAAAAAACTTATTACATTTTCATACTTTAGCTTGCGGGTCTCCAACTTAGAAGAAGATAATATATTCAGTAATTTAAACTGTCATTTGGTGTCTATGGAGAAGCATAAATAAATTAGTTTTTGAGCAAAAATCTACGAGTATCACTAAGTTGGTGGAAGAAATAAAGGTTTTTGGTTATCTTTGGTTACTAACAGGTTTAAAAATCAATCATTAACATGGGATCAACGGTGAAATTTTAATGTTTCTAGTTTGGTGATTTGAATGTAATATCATGGCGTTTGTAATATTATAGTCTAACTCTCTATTGGTCTGTGTTATAATAAAAAAATTTGTTGCCCTTTTAAAAAAAGTTTTGGTGAAAAGTAGAAGATTCGTGTGTGTGGGTGCAGGGATATCGGCTAAGAAATTTTGTAATTCTTGGATGATTTTTTTAAAAAAAGTGATATTTTAAATCTTTTAAGTATGGAAGAACAATTATGAGAATATTTGTCTTAGTGCGGAGTTAATTTATGTTCTATATGCGGAGTAAATATTAGTTGCACTCTTAGGGGTTGTTTGATTTCGGCTGACCCGCTGACTCGGTCAGCCGGTCAGCCTGTTTGTTGTGAGTAAATCTCGAGCAAACCGGGTCAAAAATATCTTACCCGGACTTGAAATTTCATATGTCTGACCCGGCCACCTGCAACCCCAACGACATAAACCCCAATCACCGCCCTATCAACTCCGACCCTGGACCTCATGACAGCCCCAACTCCCACAATCCCAACGGCTCCAATCGGCACCTTCACCATCACCGCCTTCTGAGCGTTCAACACAATCACATCGGCATACAGGTCCACCGCAAATTCTCTAAACTCCAAAACCCCCCAACGTCTCAATGGCACCATCAACATCAGAGTGGAGGGGTGTGAGGGTTCGGTAGAGGCGGTCGGTTTGGTAGCGGGGGAGGCCAGGGAAGGCGTGTTGGTGAAGGAGATGGTGTCTTCGTAGGCGGCGTCGCACGCGGTGGTGAAGTCTGCTGACGTTGGGTGAAGGAGAGGGTGTCTTGTGTGAAGGAGAGGGTGTCTTGCGTGAAGGGGAGGGTGTCTTGCGTGAAGGAGAGGGTGTCTTGCGTGGATGGGGATAACCCCATTTTTCTGTGGATTAAGGAGTGGGGGAGATGGGGGTTTGGGGTGTGTTTGTTGAGTGAGGAAATGCTTATGGTATGTAATATTGTTATTTTTATAATTCAGCGGAATCAGTCAGATTCCGAATCAAACAACCAAGTTTCACTCAGATGCTTACCCAGTCAGAACTTCTAACTGGGTAAGCTCCTCAGATCTTACTCAGTCAGCGTAATCAAACAGCCCTTTAGATTTCAGTGGTTGTAGGATAAAATAAAATAATAGAATGAAACCTTAGAATATCAATATTTTCAAAAACAGCCACCTTTCTAAAACAAGTGATGTGGCCAATGCTTAATACACTTTCTCTATTATATCTAGAGTTTTTTCTTAAAACTAGTTGAAATCAAATATGCGAGTTGCCTGATATTTCACTAGTTTTGCATTCATTTCGTATTCCGTATGAACTTTTTTGTACATAAGACTTGATGATATCAATTACATTCAAAATTGTGAGTTCATGGGATTTCATGGTTGTTGTTATGCATTGTTTTGTAGCTAAATGCGTCCGCGTTGCTAATGGCCTTGGATAAACCCAGAAACCACAAAAGATGTTGCAAGGCATAGTACAAACAATTAATTTTTAAAGATATTTCAAAGCAAATAGTACGAAACCCACGCCCATTCTATTAATACAATAACCAAATACACAATAATGAAAAAAAAGAACCGAGTTACTCAACCGAAAAAAACCAACAAGCATGCAAACAAACAAACCAAACAAAAAACAAATGAAAGTAAAACCCAAAACATAGTTAAACCGGTGTTTTAGATGGGTAACCCTCATCATCATCTAACCTAACGACAATGTTTCGTCTCAAATGAGAAAAAACTCATCAATATCGACTGTACCGACTAGCCTATACATCACGCTTTACAAGTGGAGCACTACTACTCTTTCAGTTCCAAGGCAACCACACAAAAGCACATCGAAACTGATCCCAGCCATCGCAGTACCAAAGGCAATTTCATAGTTCAAAACAACGATCAGGCGGCCAGTATCGCCGGAGCAAGGCCACCGGTCTTAGAACCACACCCTCTCTTTCTTTTCTCTAAAAAGGAGAGTTACAGAGAAGATATTATATATAAACACAATTAGAGTTGGGATCAAATGTAAAACCTAGAAAATTTTATTGCTATACCATTAAGAAAGAAACATCACTGCTGATCCAATTGCTTTTTCTATATAGAAGAATGATGTAACTTGAAAAAGTTATTCATTAAAATGGGTTCTTTTAAAAGTATTTATCTAGATGAATTGTTTGTATAAAATAAAATTCTTATATATTTTCATCTACACAAAGATCAGGTGGCGGAATTTGAATCAGAGTTTAGAAGGGGCGGGGGCGAAAGTAAATTATATTAGAGGGTGGACTCTATATTTATTAAAAAATTCCACTACCGGATCAAAAATTTACACTATCGAACCGAATATTTACACTACTGATAAAAAAAGAGGGAGGGCGGGGGCCTCTCCCGGCCCTCATAAAGCTTCGCCCCTGTCAAAGATGATGGACCCATCCAGCCAACAATGACGAACATAACATTCTCTCTTTTTTCACCATGAAGCACCATCTTTATAGCAGTTTTGGAATTTCATTCACATTAAGACGGGACATGATGAACATTTTGAGGCTTTAAACATGATGACATGAACACAAATGAGATTCAAAAAATCATTACAGGATTTTTAAAAAGGGCTCAAAACTTATAAGTCATTAAAGGGCACCGAACACAATTTTTTCTATACTATTACATGAGTAGAAGTGGCTTCAGATACTATTTAATCACTGCAATTGATTTAAAGTGAGCTTAGTGAAATGATTTAGGAGCCTGTGATGGTCTTGGTTTGCCGCTAAGGTTAATAGAAGGTGAAGAAGGGAACTTGGGTGTCTTGATTCTGGTTTGGCAGCTTAAGGTGGTGGTCGGCAACCTCGAAACTCACCGGAAAGAACAAAGTGAGGCAGAAGAAATGAGACGATATTTGATTGTCATTTTCTTAAAATGGTAGTCACTCCCCCCAATCCGTCTCTTATTTGATTGTCATTTTCTCAATTTAAGCTTGAATTTCTTGTAATTTGCATTGAATCTGAGCTTTTATATGACTATTTTGGTAAATTGTGTATCAAATAAAAAATTAGAGTTAGAAAATGCTATGCCCAATGAAATTCAAATTGATGAGAAATGACGAAAATTCAAATATTAAAGTTAGATGATTAAAACGAGTCTAAGCTCGAGCCTAAGCGAGCTCGGACTTAGCTCGGCTCGTTTACATCCCTAGTTTTCAACATCCTTTACCTCTAAGGCCAAAAACCAACCCAAACAAATCCATTTGCACCCATGAAATCGCATCACATCCGTTTGACAAACAAAAAGAACCCTTCAATTATATCATATCAAATTTACAAACAAATATCTAAATGTATATAAAAATGATTACTCTTCTATGATAGACAATATTGAAAAACATGTAAATAAAAATGCATATATGTGTCATGTTTTTGTAGCAGCAGTGATTCAAAAATGTATCTCACGCCTTTCAGCAAAGAATTTGCCACTGATGGCTTGGTCTGGGAGCAAGGAGAGCCAGATAGCTGTATCAGCTCCTTCCTCGGGTGTAACCTGGCCGGCCCACCCTGTCATCGCGGTTTTCACCATACCCGGGCAGTAACAGTTAATAAATATCTTTTCAGATTCGGGTCGGGTGGAGAGTTGCTTTGCCATGACCCGAGTGAAAGCATTAACCGCGAGTTTTGATAAGGAATAATCTGTGTTTGTTTGTGGCCATCCTCCAGATGTCCAAGTCCCGTCTTTGACTTGCTCTAGGAATTTGGTCATTGTAGCGTCGATTAGCTCTTCGGAGAGGTTGTCCACGTCTTCTAGTTGGTGCCTTAATTCGTCATCGTAAATCCTCTATATAAAAATGGTATTAGTTTGTGATGATGATGTAATCGACATCTCATAATCAATAAACAATAGGTCCCCCCAATCCCCAAAAGAAAAAATCCTACATGCTCAAGTATAATAATTGAGAGAGCTTATAGAAAGGTAAAATGGGCGGGTAAAATGGGTCGTGTGACAAAATGGGTAGTTTTAATTCAAAAACAACGCGCATTAACACTTCTTTGTGCTATCTTCCCATAAATTCTATAATTATAAAATTGCTTTATATGACAAAAAACACTATATACAGTAAGCACATAACTTCTTAGATACCATATTCCTCGTTCGACCCATTGGAACAATAGTATAGTCCACCGATTTCTCAATTTGGGTCAAAATTGCCACCTCTAAACTCGTGATATGTACCATAATGTCAGTTTTCTACTTCTGTATGAAGCTTATCAGCATAAACATACGTCTATCAGATATCTTCAACAATACTGAAAGAAAATTACATCCAAACTTGGATATTTTCTCACAATTGAACTTATGTAAGGGACAATGTAGGTACAAAGTTGACTTTCTATTGCACGTTTGGCAAACCCATTTTGAGATAATAACTATTTCTTCTAATAGTATAAGTGTGATAGTTACAATAGAAGAATGAAAGAGACTGCAAATAATACTTACATTTCGCTTGCCATTGAGCCTTCCCAACCGTGAGCTTACTGTAACTATTCTTGCACCTTGAGCAGATGGCCTCATTAATGGGATCGCGGCTTTAATCATCTTTTTGGTACCATAATAGTTGGTATTTATGATTGCTTCAGCAGCTTCAACAGAATTCTCTGACCCGATATTACGATTAACTCCTGCATTATTAATCTGCGCAAGTGTACATTAATAAGAACCAGGTGCACAAGCAAATATTATTCTAGCAACAGGAAGAAAAGTAATTTACCAGAATATCAATACCACCATATTTTTCTTTCACCCAACCACAAAAGGTGTTAATAGATTCATCGTCTACAATATCGAGCTGATGAAATGCCACATCTAAGCCACCTTCTTGTAGAACTTTAGCTGATTCTTCACCCACAGCAACTTCTCTTGAAGTTAGAATGACAGTAATCCCTTGTGATGCAAGCTGGTGTGTGATCTTAAATCCAATCCCTCGATTTGCACCAGTCACCACAGCTATAGTTTCAGCAGACCACCACCTAAAGGATTCCATAATGGAAAATGAAATTTAGGATCCAATCTTGATAATATATCCTAAAAGTTCGTAGAAAGGTACATAACTCATCATGTCCAAAGCGAATAATTTGATCCTATGCAACTTTATATGCCAATCATCTTACCACAACAGTTAGAAATCAAGGTATCATGGTTTATTTGAGTTCAAAACAATCTACTTGCTTTAGATCCGCTTCATAATCATATGCTCATCCTCAAATGGCATCAAAATCAGAGTTCTCCGTAGCATAAAAAATACATAGGGTCAAACATAATGTAGAATGTATACATTTCTATTAATACAATACAGACAAATTCAATTGAGATATTAAGTTAAAGTTACTCCGAAGCATAAAAAACACATAGAATCAAACATAATGTAGATGTACACATTTCTATCGTTACAATACAGAAAATTTCAAACATGATGTAGAAATTTTTTTGTAATCTCATGTTCATGACATCAAAGTCATGGTTCTCCGTAGTACAAAAAACACATAGATCAAATTACCACATAAAAAAATGTATACATTTCTATCAATACAATACCGAAATCGACAATTTCAGTTGAGATCTTGAGTCAAATGTTAATCCGCCTTCTTAATCATATGTTCATCGCATCAAAATCAGAGTTCTCGATCCGTAACAAAAAAAACACGATCAATCATAATGTTAAATACACACATTTCTATCAATACAACACCAAAATCGACAAATTCCATTACGATCTTAATTCAGATGTTACTCCGTAATCATAAGTTCATCCTCATCGACATCAAAATCAGAACGTACAGTTTCAATCCATAGCACAGAAAACGCACGGCATCAACTATCAATTATCAAACATGACGAAGAACGTAAACCGATTTAAGTCATCATCATCAAAAACCAGAGTTCTCACACAAAAACCGCAGAGGATCAATCAATGCGTAAAATGCATCCAATTCTATCAATAGAACAACATGGAAATCGAAAATTTCAATTGGAAACTTAATTCAAAAGTTACTCCGCTTCATAATCATATGTTCATCTCCATCGACATCAAAATCAGAGTTTCAATCCACAGCACACAAAACGCACAATATCAACAATCAATCATCAATCATCAATCATCAATTATCAATTATCAATCATGAAGAAGAACGTATAACGTATACCTCTGGTTGCCGGAATAAGGAATGCTACGGAGGAGCGAGATCTCTTGACGTCGTTTCTCCCTGCGCTCCTTAGCTCTCTCCTTTTTATCCAATTGTTTCTCCGTTTGATCCATCACAACAACACAGATTCGATCGATCACCGAATTCAAATCACAAATCAATCAATTTTTTTGATGTAATTCTCAATTGTTTGAGATCTTTGGGAGAAATTGATAGAACGGTTATTTTGGCGGGAGATTTGGGAGAAGAGAGAAAGAGGGAAGCCATTAACCATTCAGCTGGAGATTTGTACGCTCATGCAGACACGAGTTGCGTTCACAATTTTTCATGTCATTCTCTCTTCTTAACCGCGTTTGGAATTAACCAAATACGCGAGTGAGTCTTCTTGAGACGAGATGTCTTCTTAACCGCGTTTGGAATTAACCAAATACGCGAGTGAGTCTTCTTGAGACGAGATGTCCAGACTACACTCATCCAGAAACACAATCAAAGAGAAAACTTGTTGGATACAAGATATCCGATTGTTAGTTGAAGTCAGAGTCAATGTTAACTAAGTCAATACGATTCAAAAAATTACACGCTAGTAAACGAAATAAAGATTAAATGATTTAATTGTTGAAAATAGTTATTTAACAATTAATTGCATAATATTATTATTCAATAGGTTTATTATTTGTGAAATAACAATAAAAGATAATTTCTTATAATATTATAAATAATTAAAGTTTTAATTAAAAAGTAATTAATCTTGAGAGTTAATAATTATAAAAAAATGATTATTAAAAGAGAATCTAATCCAATAAGTTAACTAGAGTGTAATAATTGTTATTATAAATATAGGGTTAAGGTAAAACCCTGAATACATAATTATTATTTCCATAGAAATAAAAATATGCTGGTCTTTCTCCCTCTCCTCCCTGTGATCCGAGAGCCGTCATCGGAGTCAGAGCCGTCATCGGAGTCAGAGCCGCCAACCACCGATCATTGATAGCCAACCGGCAGCCGCTACTTCCATCTGTCGCCACCGTCACGAAACCAAGTCGCGTGACATTTGGTTTTGGACACCATGAACAGACCTACTAGCGAGGATTTCGTTGTGACACGCGTGTTGCAATTTCGATGAATAGTTCGTCAAGGTATAACCCTAAAACACCTTATGGTTGTGTTTTACTTGGTTTATACTTGTTTAACATGTGATACTGATTGGAACTAAGTTTATTTATTTAGAATTAATAAACTAGAGTTTTGATAAGATTAAAACTCTAAACCCAACAAAATATGATTTTATTATTTAACATGGAAACCGGTTCCGCTCAAATAAAGTATTTTATTTCAATTAGGGTTAACTGATAACAGTTAAAATCGTCAATAAATCCACATTTCCCAACAAAACCTACCACTGTAAGGAAAAACCCCTCGAGTCCGGATTGAACTTAAGAACTTAATATTAAGGAGCAAACCCAAACCACCATCTCATGGAATTAGACAAAAAGGCTTATGACGCCTCTGTCATATGTTTAATATAGATATTTATAGCCATGATATATAAATAATAAACAATTGGTGATATGTCACATCTATGTAGCCTTATTTTAGAATGTATCGCAAATGAAGTTAACTAGAATGATTAATTAAACCGATAGGGAGCCCTTTTACACATTTTTATTAACATCTATACATTGGAATCTAGCCTTACTTTGGATTGGTATGTGATCCAACGTAATCGACTTCATATGCAATTGAATCGGTCGGTTTTAAACCATACCAAGTCAGATGGGATGAGCCGAATAATCAAACAATCTCTAAAAGTTTAAATGATAGTATGATGATGCCTAAAACTAGTTTTTATAGTTCTATAATAACTATAGGGTATATATAACCGACAAACCATCATCAAAACTTACTATTTTCTATCTTTTAACAATATTAAATTATGTGTATTAACTTTTTCATATGCAATATGTTGATTGTCCTAATAAGCACAAACCGACCCAACCCACAGGGTTTAGATTGGTTAATATCATATACAGTGAAACCGGTTAAACACAAACTGGCCCTATTCAAACTGATTAAAACTCGATCACTTCCCTCACTCAATTCGGGTACAACCCAAACTGGTTCCAGAAAACCCGGTTTTGACTTTTGCTGACCTAGTCTAATTGGTTTCAAAACCTGAACTTCAGGTTTGATATGACCATGCTCAACCAACAAGTGAGGACATATGGAATTGCCTTAAATATAGAAACCATTCTATTCATGATTCTTGAAAGATAACTTACCATATAATTACACAACTTTGCTAAAAACTTCACTAATTTCTTCAATGATACAGATAAGAAAAACTAAGGAGAATCGTTGAAAATGAGAGAAAATACATCTCTCAATGTGATTAGCCCTAACACGCGGAGTGTTCCGCCTTCAACTACCACTACACGCCGCACCCCTGCCACAAAGACCGAAACATTCAGCAAACTTTAGAGCGAAATTGGCTTTGTTGTCAAAAGACATCTCTGTGATTAATAATTTCTAAATATGTAACAAGTCAAGCAATACTAGAGGGGACAATTTTGACCCTGGGATTGAGATTTGTTGTATCTCAAGGTCAAATAGGTAAAAATTTTAAAGAAAAAAAGCACTTGGCAAAATGGGAAGGTGTGGACGGATCGAAAGTGGTCCAAAGTGTATTTTTAATTCGAAACAACCTTCAAAAACATTTAATTCAAAATAATTAGGTTATTAGTGAAGCAATATAAATTTGTAATCATAATATACACAGGAGGTGTGAAAATCTAACACAACGCGAACATAGAACATAATATGTGGGTTTAGATTTAGCACTTTCGGGTAGAAGTCACAAACACATTTAGCTAAATGGTCATGTTCGGGGCAACAAGGGTTCTTCATTTGACCTGTCTAACCTTTTTATTATTAAAAGTTTAAAAGACAATGTTTATTATGTCATACTTTAAAATGATTGTATATTTTATGTTAAAATCTAAAGAATAAAAAAATGAGCATCATTTTGTTTTTAATTTGCAATTTTTAAATATCAACACGAAAAAAATAGGGTTAAATGGGTCGTGTTCATGTCAACATGTGAAAACTTGTGTCATGTTTGGGTTCATGTGGCATTTTTTTTTTGTCAGTGTCAGGTTTGACCCGCCAACCCTCAAACACAACCCATTTGTACCCCTCTATGGTACAGATTTAATCTATAACAAGGATGTTTTAAATTTTTGATAAAATCATAATAGAATAAACTAATTACAAGTTTTGACCCATTACCACCCACCCATTTTGCCCCACTTAGAGGCAGCACACACAACCACATTTCCATGAAAGATACACAAGTTGCAACAACACATTTCTTCAATTGGTATTTTTTAGAAATTAACCTAAGGAAATAGTGCTATTGGAACTAAATGCTTTGGAAATACATACCTGGATGGGAAAGAAGAGCCATGACCTGATATAAAGTATCTGAGCGAGTACAAGTCTCAAATCTAGAATGGGCTTCCTTATCTACTAGTTGCAGTGCCTGAATCATGGTATGAAGTGTTACTAATAAGAAACGATGGAGGTCACTACGAAAAACAAATAAATATATAGACTTGATATTAGTTAGAAGCATCAATTTTGATCCATTGATGTGGATTTTTCTTCCAACGGGTTAAGTTTAACGATTTAACTGAAAAGGAAACGAGTAAGATGCGTTGAGAGTCATCCAAAGTGTTTTCAAGTGCATACAGACTCCTAAATCGCTTTATTAATAAAAATTTGAGTTATTTCGGTGGTAAATATGGTTTTTGAATCAGTTCCAACAAACTATTTACAAAGTAAAAAAAGAAAGATTAAAAAGTGCAAGCTGGCAGCCTGGACCAGATACAAACTATTTTAATCCGAACTAAAACTGTTTGTTTGACCCGTTACCTAACCGAATCCACCCAACCCATTGTGCCACCTATTATATTGATTGTTTACATGAGATGTGTGGGCGAGGCTTACTTGAGCTATGGTTACATGATCAAGTTGGATACGGGCATATACATTGCCTTTTGCTAATGAAGTGATATCACTGTAAACACAGGTTTTAATCAAAATAAAATCTTTAAAGAAAATCACATTTAATGGAACAGTAAAAAGAAATATATAACACATTACCTTCGGGAGAAAATGTTAACAAGGGTTCCTTTACTATCAACAATTGGCACCGAGCTTATACGTTCTGTAGAGGATTGGGAAAGTAACAATGAGATATTGCAACGAACGATGTATTAAACTGACAAATGGTTAGAACATGTCAATTTGGGTTGCAACGTCGCATTTTATCTTGAATGATTCAGTTAACTTATGAATGGACCAGTCTGGGTTCTGTTTTATCTCAAGTGGGTCAAATGGTTCGAACAGGTCAGAACTCAGATGGGTTAAAATGAAGGCCAACCAAATTCTATTTCTAACAGATATAACCTCCTTAATCGTTACGATTAAGATTATTATCTTAATAACACTGCTTTACTGCTTTCGTAATCATAATTACCATATTTATTGTTTACAAAAAGCCTGATTCCACGGACCCATACAGATGATTACCCATTCAACCATAACCCTTTTTGACCTTTTACACAACTGCCCATCTTCGCCATCTCTGCTATAATCTAAAGAATATGTACTTACCGTCTAGTAACAGTCTCAACGCATCACTTAAAAGTTCATGGGAGAGTAAAGTTAGTAATTCCCGTGCACCACCTATATCTCTTATCCAACTACCTATTGGTAGAGAGCCAATTGGTTGTTGCAGAAGAGGCAAATAACTGATAAGATGTTCAAAATGCCTGTTTATATCTATATTTTCAGAATAAGATAAATTTAGAACATGTGAATACTAAAGTTACAAATTTTCTTAAAAGATATGATAGAGTAACTCAAACCCTACGTTGTAGGAGTCCCCCTAGGCATGCGACATGAAGCAATTGTGGAAAAGTTGTATCTTGTGCCATAAACACCACAGGAACAGTTGATATGTGATTGTGCAAAATACTAAATGCAACGGCATTCAGGGTCTCATCAGGATCAACCTGCGTTTAGAAAAAAAGAAAAAGAACTATAAAAAAATCATAGCATATATGACATTTGTATAACATATTTACACCATTTGGAACATATGTATCCTATGCATCCCATGTAAAAATTGTTATTTATAGCGTAAAAACGTTACTTTGATTAACGGCTTTCTTTGAAGTTGAAGCTTTCCTTCCTTCCAAGCAGAGATAGAAGATAATTCACGAACACCATTAGCAACCATTGCATGGTTTCTTTGTAACTGCAAGAAGATAAAGTATAAACTATTACTAAAAGAATTACAACATTTGCTATAATCCGATTCCCCTCTAGCAGAGCTGTAGAGCTCAGATTCGAAGATTGCTTCCATTGGATT
This sequence comes from Flaveria trinervia, assembly GCA_025506515.1. Taxonomy (NCBI): domain Eukaryota; kingdom Viridiplantae; phylum Streptophyta; class Magnoliopsida; order Asterales; family Asteraceae; genus Flaveria; species Flaveria trinervia. The sequence goes on along the minus strand of CM046457.1, from coordinate 6,003,719 downwards.
GCTATCATAATCTCTTGAAGACCACCTGCCCTGCGCAAGCTCAGATTTGCCTATCCTATTGTTAGCAGGGTATTAGTAGGTCCTGTGAGTTTAGCGGTAAGAGGTTCTCATGGAAACATAAAAAGATGTACAATTATAAACTGCTGATAATACGCAAACTGACTGTGTTAACTTTCTTTTAACAATAAAACTTTTGACTTGGCAAAAAAATTTAGGAAGTATTTGACCATTAAGCAAATGTCTTAAACACTTGGACCCAACTTAAGTTTAGCAATTCTTTGATGATGAGAATGGCAAGTATGTAATTTATATTAAAACAATACCAAACAAGGTCATGTATCATACCCCCATTAAAATCAAAATGAAGTCCGATGCCGTTAGCATCCCTGAAAACTGGTGGCTGGCTTCATCCCATACGGGAGCAACAGAAAGGCCCTAGAAATGAGAATAATGAGAATCATATACAGAATTTTAATAGATTTATGTCTTGAACTTTATACATTTATAATTAATTATAAGTTATAGATACAGCTTATGGGGACAGAGATAGATATGTGTCATTGGAAAGTTATGTCATACGGTACCAAATTACATTTTGTCCAAATGGGTAAACTTTTGATTGGGCTGAAACAGGTCTGGTTGGGTTGACCCAAAGCACTTTTTGTCCAAAAAAGCAACACTTTTTTTAAGCAATTAGTGTATCACGTATGATAAACAAAAGTTATATCATTCAATAATCTAACTTATTAAATAAAATTATTAGGAGGTTCTATGCCTTAAAAGTACACCCGGAAATTCAACATGTCTCTATGTTAGCTAAGTTGATATTCAACCGGGTATGGTAACGGCTAGAATCGGGAATCTCAAACGAAATTGATAGCAACGGGTCGAACGGGATATAGATTCACCACCCAATTCAGTCCCGAAGAGCTCTCAAAACTCAATGTAGGTTCCAAAGAACACCACCAAGTTGCTACCTTGGATTAGCATTTAGCAATGGATATAACCGGTAATCATGAAACGAGAGAAACACAGAAACTTGATTTCATGTTCAAATCATTCACCCCTATCCTTGATCAAGGATTCAGCACATATAGAATTCCTACTTTCTACCCATGTCGTAGTGAAGGAAAAATAAAACCAACTAGGTACTACTCAAATAGCTGAAAATACGACTAAACAAAGCACACAAAATAAATATTAAACACATGGTAATTAAAAATGAAAGCTGCATGCCACAAAGAAAGTGTTGTTGAACGTGGGGTTAAATGCTATCGTAAGTTTTTAGTTTTAGATGCTAGAGAAAACTAAATCAAGACACAAATTTTAATATGTGAATAACTTTTCTTTAATTCTTTCAGTATAGAAAGTTTTATTACCTCTGCATGCATAATGAGAAAGGCCTCTTCCACACTCACATTAGAATCCAACAAAAATACCTGAAATTCACAAAAAAAGGTATCATTAGAATAGTCAAGATGCCAAAGGCAAAAAGGTAATATAGAAACACATACATATATGAAATGGAAGGCATTCTAACCTTGCCTGAATCTGGAATCAACTCGTAAACCGAGTAAGATGACAGATGTTGAGATAAACGATTACGGGTTGTTTCTATGTCTTCAGCCCTTAATGGCAGGAAAGTTTCCTGATGAACACTGCTTGATTTTGAACCCTAAAAATTACAAACATATAAAAATGTTATTAGACTTTTTACCCCATTCATCCCGTGAAAAGTATTGAAATGTTAGACCTGTCATTTAGTCTAAATTAGCTCATAATATTCGTCAACGTGACGTCCCAAAATAAATATATCATTTCACGTGCAACATTGGCAATAGGCAAGTACCAGAGTGTTTAGATATTGGTTATTGAATAATTAGATTCAAATGTGCAAGAAATAGTTTTAGATATGCTTCGGCTGCTTGAAATTGTAATCGCCTTCAATGGTGCTTAGTTGGGTGTTTGGCAAATCCTAGTTATATGATGAAGCGTTGGATAAAAGGGAAATGCTAACCATAGACCTATGCCATTGTTAACAAACATAATCTTTACCCATAACCACCAACCAACTAGTGATGGTTATACATAATCCACAGTTGATTAACAATTGGTATTGTAACTACCACAATATTTTCATGGGAAATTTTTGTGATTTTCATGGGATCGAGCAAGTAATGTACGAATTATACAAACAATCCGTAAACACTTACATTATCAACCTGACTGTGATCATCCAAACCATCGATATCCATGACCGGTAGACCATCATCAACAACCAATGCTGGAGGCAAAATCTCCGGTTGTTTAACCAGAATTATATTGCTAAGTCCATACTCACCTTCACTAAACACTTGTTGCTGATCGATTCTCCATGCGCCATCAACCAAGAATTTAAACTTCAATCGACATTATACCAACAAGAAAGTAAAAACATCTCAGTCCAGTCAACTTAAAAACCTCATTATTCCTCTAATCACCCACAATTACACACTAAACCCATAACTAATCCATCAAGATTCAACTGAAAATGTTAACAAAAGTTCTCTAATTCAATCATACCTTGTGCAAACCAGGTGGAAGATCACAAATCGTCATAAAAGTCGTCGAAGATCCTTCCACAGGAACCATCTGTTGATACTTCATCCACCTTCACAAACAATCAATCCCATTACATATTAGTTCACACACAAAGTATTACAACAATACGACACAAATTAAACCAAAATTCGACCAAAAAACCACAAATTTACAACATACCCAGTAAAATCACCGCACAAGAACACCTGATTGCCTCCATGAGACCAGACAAACTGCGTATGAACCATCCTGCTGCAAAATTGACCTCACCCAAACACTGTAAACGTATGTTTTCGTGTGAGAAATGCAATTGATCAACTGGGTGTACAAAACACATATCTGAACACTGAGTATCGGAAGGAGCGACAAAAGGAGAAATCGAATTGGGGGTGAAATAAGGGTTGAAAGAACACCAAATCTCTGTGTAGATTCTTGCGACAAAATCGATAGATATACATTACATGCATATGGGTTTTGAAATTGAGTGGATTTTGTACTGGAATTTAGGGGAGATTATTTCAATCAAGAACATAATCGCATAGATTTCTCAAAGCCTTAAGCAAATGACTTCGAAGAAATAGTGTATATATCTTCGCATGTTTTACGCATATGTATATTTGATGACTCGTGGTGTAACAATAGAAAGAAAACTTAATACCGATTTTAATACCTAATCAATGTTAAGTATTTCTAGTGTTTCGTGTGATCGGAGATACAGAAAAACCGTATTTGAATACATAACTAGTTTTTTTTTTTTTTTAATTTCATTTGTTGATTCATGTAATTGGAAGTTAAGTAACACGGTTTTTGAATACGTAACTAATTTTAATTTTTTAAATTTGCTGATTCATGTAATCAGGTATAAAGGAAAATCAGTCTTTGAATACGTAACAAAATTTTAAGTATATTTGTTGATTCATGCAATTGGAGATATAGAAAAAACGGTTTTTGGATATGTGATTGATTTTTAGTATATTTGTTGATTTATGTAATCGGAGATAAAGAGAAACGTCTTTGAATATGTAACTAGTTTTAAGTATATCAGTTGATTTATGTAATCGAAAGTAAAGCATATGGTATTTGAATACGTAATTAATGTCAGTGTATTTATTGATATATGTAATCGGGTATGAGGAAGAGAGTATTCGAATACGTAACTAATTTTAAGGTATGTTTTTGTATTCATGCAATTGGAGATATAAGAAAAACAGTCTTAGAGTATGTGACTACTTTTAAGTATATTTGTTGATTTATGCAATCGAAAATAATAAAAAAACGGTCTTTGAATGCGTTAGTAATATTAAGTGTATTTGTTGATTTATGTATTGGATATAAAAGGACAAAAGGTCTTTGAGTACGTAACTACTTTTAAATATATTTGTTGAAATATGTAATTAGAGATAAAAGAAACCAGTCTTCAATAAACCAACTTTAAGTATATTTAGACTCATATTATTTTGGTGATTGTATACGTGTATATAAGACGATAGTATAAACATACAACATATATTTCTTTTTTCACTTTTACTGTATTAAAATTAACTTATATGGAACTACAATTTCATTAACTAAAAACATGTAAATTTGTTAGATTGGTTTTAAGGGGTCATTTGGTTCGCATAATGTTTTTGTAAATAAATTGGAATTAGAATCATGTTAAAATTGATAATGTGTTTGTTTGGTTAATTTTGAGTGGAACTAGAATGTTAATTTTGAATATTTCATATATGAATGGAAGAAATGTGAATTCCAATTAATGTTGAAAACTTTTTCAATTTCAATTTCATTCGTTGACCAACGAAAAACGATTTTGAATGTAAAATTTTCCAATATAAATTTCAATTTATAAGGCCATGTTTGATTCACATAATTTTCAGGAATTGAAATTATAATTAAAGAATTTTTCATTCAAAATTTTGTTTTGTTGATCAACAAATGTAATTGAAATTGAAATTTTTTTTCACATTAATTAAAATTTACATTCTTTCCACTTATCCATGGAATATTAACATTCCTATAAACTTTTCAAAACTTACATTTTAATTTCACTCAAAATTGAACAACCAAACACGTTATCAATATTAATAAAATTCTAATTCTATTTCAATTTCTTTTCAAAACATTCTGCGAACCAAACGGTCATTGAGAATTTTGCGAACCAAACATGTCCTAATTTTTATGTTTTAAATGAGTCATGCAAGTTAAATACTTTATATTTATCTGGAAAATATTTTAAAATGTAATTACGCTTTATCTTTAACACGTTAGACTTTGTAAATTTTGTAACCATAGACTAGTGTATGCAAACGTGAACTCATTTTAAACATCCTATAACCTTATATCATTATATAACAAATAATATATGTTATAAAAACGATGATAATTTTTAGTTTGATGTAAAGATTACGTTATGTGTTATGAATGTGATTACTAGCATTTAAAGACTAATTTACGTATGATATTTTTACAAACATTTTTTTACCCCAGATTATTAAATATTGTGCTATCATAAAACAATAGACTACAAGCAAAATTAGCAGTTAGTAATGAATATAAAATCTATTACTATACGCTTATGAATGAGAGGTTTCAGGAAAGATTTATAATTCATATTTTGACCACTATAGTTTAATAGTTTGTAAAAATACCTACAATGTACTTCTTCTGATTCATATGTTACATATATTAATTGTAAGTTATTCTTCTACTTTATAGGGTGCAAGCATCAATTATAAATTAAAGTTCGGTGATAAAATAAATATTTAAAAAACAAATATTTAAATCAATCATATTTTTTACTAACTTTAATGACCCCGTGTATTACACGGTTTGAATAAATAAAATATTAAATAAAATAAAAGTCATTAATTATAAAATAATAGACTAAGAATGATATGATTGAAATTATGTATGAGTAACAACTATTAGTAATAAAATAATAATATGAAAATTTATTTTAATTTTTTGTTTTTTTAAAGATAAATTAAATATTGTTTTAAAATAATGTTTTAAAAATTTTCTTATTATAACTCCTTATTTTAATTATTTTTGTTTAATAAAAAATTTACTTTAGAAAACCAATTTTGAAATATTACATAAAAGTAGTTTTATTTTTTTTGAAAAAAAATCATTTTATAAAAAAATTCTCTTTTTTAATTTTATTAAAAAGCTAATTATAATGTAAAAATAAATAAATAATATTATTAGTAATTAATATGGTTATTTAATAGGAGAGAGAAACGGAAAAGTTTGATGAGAATAAATATAAAGGTGATAAGTGACACACCCATTTACTTTTTATTAGAGCAGAAAGATTATTATTTTGATCTTGAAATAAATAAAATTTGTATGTTTGAAAAAAAATTCCATCTAGCAGGTTTAGAGAGTTTTCAGATATGCCACTTTGAGTAACTACGTCGATTTTAGTAATTAAAATATGGTGAATAGTTATAACAAAGTAATTAAAACTCTAATGAGTTTTGTTGGTCAACTTCTTGCCTCATATAACATAATTATATAAGTTCTATACTTGATTTAGCATCGTTGACTTCCAATCTAGTCAAAAAACATTTAAGAAATAACCAAATCTAATATGAATCGGGTACAAGGGATTTGGTGAAGAATGAAGGGTGATCCCTTCTATGTTCTTGGCCAAATTTACTCTAATGACAAAAAGTGATTTGTAAGACGAAAATCACATATGAGATAAATCAGATAGTGAAAACGCGTTTAAATTAATTTAAATAAGTATAAGTATTAATTTAAGAAATACCTCACCTTGATAGTTGATTTTGAACACGAAGAATCCTCTGTGATGGTGTTCAGTTACCTTTTGATCATGCGAGAACGAACTTTTGGTATCAAATGTTAACTTGGAGTTACAGTTTCCTCAAAGAACAAGGTTAGAACTCCGAGTGAAGAAGATGGCTCCTTGATTTAGAATGGCATGCTTAATAGCAAAACCTTGACGAAACATTTAAAGCCAAGGAGTCGGTGCCATAAATTTTACATGTACAAGAAACTTGCCACGTTTCAAACTTAAGTTATACACGAGTTGCCACATTGATGGCGTACAATAGGAGTGAAGTACTATTTGCATGAGAGAATGTTGTTAACTAATAAGACGTTATGAAGATGATATATTTGTAAGAGTGATCAAAATGATAACAACGACCTATAAAGGATAAACCAACCTAAAATGAGATCAATTTATGTAATATCCAACATTATTAATGCAAAATTAAGTATTTTATATAGATTAGTTCATATAGGAGTACATTATGTTGGTGTCTTGTTTTCGAAAATATGTTACCAGTGTTATACTATGAAGGAATGTTGTTCTATAGCTTCAATGAGAGGAGGAGTGCACTTAAGAGAAGGGAAAATATTTTAAAGAACATTTCTTATTTGGGTAATTTCATGCTCTTCATGTATTCATGTTTAATTTATGTGTAGTTTGAAATTTAAAAATCAAAGATGTGAATTAAACTCTAAAGTGTACATGAAATTTGCAACTTATGAGCAACTTTTATAAGGATTATGTAACCTGAATGCATAAAAACTTATAAGACGGTATATGTAACTAATGAACTATTAATAAATGTACAATGATAATAATTACAAAGGAATTCTAATCATATCATATCTACTAATCATGGTAAAATATTAATATATCAAACCCTAACTAATATAATATTTCTAGTACTCACCAGCAAGTGGAGCAAGAGTAAATTGAATGCTCAAACTGAAGCAAAAAACAATCAACGGGGCATATAATCTCCAAAAAAAACAATAAAACAACTTGTTAAGGTAATTAAATAGTAACAAAAATTTATGGTGACAAAAGACTATGGTGAATTAAAGGCTCATGTAGTAAATAAGAGTTTGAATGCCTTAATGCCGCAATCAAAACTATGCTTATTGTAAGTCAGGCTCATCAATATACATTGTAACTTTTCATCAAGAAATGAATTTGTTAAAGTTAGTAGATAACTGAGGTACATCTTCATCTATTGTCATGTTGACTCTACTTCATAAGTCTTGATGAACTTATTTTTGTGGAATCAATCTTAAAGGTAGTTGTAAACGACAATGATTGAACCAAAATTGGTTAATGTTAACGAATCAAATCATAGGGTTTTGCTAATCGTATGTAAACGAGTGTGTTAGTATGCTTAATTTACTTGGTTGATGACTGAATTAATGATTACAGAAAAGAGGTAGGTCAAAACAGAGATGGTATCGATTTGAGTTGATTCTTAATGAGTTGATTAATTTCAAGTTTTGGATAGTTCATGAGGGTGATGATGATCACTAACCCTCTATCAATTACGGGTTAAAAAGTTCACAATACTATGAACACTATTTCTATAATTCCGAATAGAATACGATATCGATGTGTGTGTGTGTGTGTTTCAAATGAAATTGGGTGTTTAGAGGGTTAAAATGATTCAACTCGAGTGTTTAGCCTCATTTAAATATTGATGATTACCATGGTTTCAATTCACACGAGTTCAATGCATTCATTTGAGGGTTTTGATCAATCTATCAACAATTATTCGATTTTAACTACTGTGATTGAATTGATTGAATTTAAATTGATTCCAAACATGTTTCAAGTAAGTCAATTTTGATTATTGAGTCGCAATCCGAGCTGAAACAGTCTAAATTGATTGAATGGGTTTCGGTTTCGAGTTGATGAAGCATATGTTTAATACGTATTGATAGGGGGTTGGGGTTCGAATCATAGTCGCCGACTAGTTTGAAACGGTTTTGATTTGGTTAAAATCGATGGGTTTTGGGTTTTAAACAATTTACAATTTTGGTCCATGTGGTTTTTTAATGTGTTGGTATTTTATGTAAGATGGTTTTAGTTTAAGTTTAGAAAATTTACAATTTATACCCTAAACTTTATAAATTCTAATTTTTATAATGAATCATTTTATTAATATTTAAAATCTTTTACAAACTTATAAATCTTGAAATTTTGTTTTTAATTATTTATTTTAATTTAATAATTTAAATCTCATAATTATAAATCAAACTTTATACGTAATTACAAAAACTCTATAAATGTATAAATATTGTTTCATAAATTATATAACTATATTAAATTGAATAAAGTTAATAAATTAATATAATTGAACATAACAATTTACAAAATAATTCAAATACTAAGAGCTTAGTACAAGAATAACCAAAACTGGTTTGAGTTTACAATATAAAATTACATCAAACATTACATCTAATGGGTTAATGGTTGGAGGCCATTATAGAATGTTTGGAAGTTGGAACTAAAGTTCCAATCCATAATACATGCATCTTAGAGTGGTCTCTCATAATTATAAATCAAACTTTATAATTAATTACAAAAACTTTATAAATTTATAAAATATTATTATATAAATTATATAACTATATTAAATTGAATAAAGTTAATAAATTAATATAATTGAACATAACAATTTACAAAATAATTCAAATACTAAGAGCTTAATACAAGAATAACCAAAATTTGTTCGAGTTTATAATATAAAATTACATCAAATATTACATCTAATGGGTTAATGGTTAGAGGCCATTATAGAATGTTTGGAAGTTGGAAAGTTCCAATCCATAATACATGCATCTTAGGCTCGTCTTTCATAATTATAAATCAAACTTTATAATTAATTACAAAAACTCTATATATTTATAAAATATTATTTTATAAATTATATAACCATATTAAATTGAATAAAGTTAATAAATTAATATAATTGAACATAACAATTTACAAAATAATTTAAATACTAAGAGCTTAGTACAAGAATAACCAAAATTGGTTCGAGTTTACAGTATAAAATTACATCAAACATTACATCTAATGGTTAATGGTTGGAGACCATTATAGAATGTTTAAAAGTTGGAACCAAAGTTCCAATCCATAATACATGCATCTCGTCTCTCATAATTATAAATCAAACTTTATAATTAATTATAAAAACTCTATAAATTTATAAAATATTATTTTATAAATTATATAACTATATTAAATTGGATAAAGTTAATAAATTAATATAATTAAACATCAAAATTTACAAAATAATTCAAATACTAAGAGCTTAGTACAAGAATAACCAAAACTGGTTCGAGTTTACAATATAAATTACATTTGACATCCGGTAATTTCCGTTACCAAACTTCGTTAGTTCCGTTAAGTCTTGCATACACGTGTCGTGAGCACATACTAGTTGTCGTTGAACGTTGGTGACTTAATAATAATATATGATAAACAATAATAATCTAATTAATAGTGTTGATTATTAGTTATGATTACGTGGTTCATGGTTTTATAGAATTTTAAATGGTTGTTTTATAAATTTTACGTGATAACGTGACAACGTGTAATATATATTTCGGGTGTTGTGTGACTCATTGTAATTGCCTAGAATTATTATTATTGGCTAATAATATTTGTGATTGTAGTTAAATATTTAAAAAAAATGTACTACAAAGATTAAATTTTATAAAACCTAGTTAAGGAAGGGTTTAAAGGTAAATGTTAAATAAGGTAACTTTGACAAAACCCAACCCTGGCCCCCTTGTTCCCCATTCGGCCAAAATCCCCAAACCCTCACCCTTTGCGAATTCAACCAAAAACACACACAAACACTCGATTTTGATCAAGTTCCAAGTGTTCCATAGTGCTAGCAAGTCCAATTCTTGATTCTACACGTTTAAAGGTATGTTTTGTCATGTTGTTCATAGATTTTGATTCAAGATGAATCCTAATCTGAAATTGATGATGATTATATGAAATTGATGATTGTTAGATGTTAATATGATGTTAGAATTCATGATTTGATGATGCTAAGATGTTAGATGTGATGCTTATATGTTAGTTTAATTGAATTGTACAAGAAAATCTATGAAATTGTGATATTGATTATGACTTACTAAAAATAGAAAATTTTGTGTATGATGTTGAGAATTTGGATGCTTTGGAAGTTATTAGTGTCACACCCCGACCTTGACGGCGGAAACGTCGAGGAGTGAGAGTTAAGATCGTTCACAGTCACATAACGCTATTATTAAATCCAAATATATTATTCATAAGTTCGAAATGTACATTACAAGCATAAGTCTCAAATAAGAACACAATATATTATAAAATATAACAAGCTCATTCGTTAAGTTAACTAGGACCATTCCTAGGTGTGAGCAACTTCAAAAATGGCGATCAAGCTTGAGTATTTTCTGAAACATGTTAAAAATAAAAGGTCAACAATAATGTTGGTGAGATTTTCATAGTTTGTAATACATAAGTATATAAAAGATGACAATTCATGTTGTGAGTTAGAGAACAAAGTAAACTAGGGATGTAAGACAGAATGCACAACCAAACCTCGACAAAGTTTTACAAGTCTTAAACGTTTAAAAGTATATACGATTAGCTAAGTGTACTTGGATCAACCAAGCAGGCTTGTCTGGCCCATAGATCTATGACTTCGCTAGGCTAGCAATAGTTAATGATTGTACATGTATTCGATATTACATGGTAGCTACAAGGTTCAACTAAACACAACACACAAGTGAAATGCCATAAGTTTACAAAAATCAAACGTTTACAAGTGCAAAGGTTATAAAGTAACATGTTTCACCCCAAAGTGTGAAAATATGAAAAGGGGGTATAGAAATACTCACTTGATCAATAAATATAAAGTTGACGATTATTAAGAAATATAATAAGCAACGATCCAATGTAATGCTTCACAATGCACCTAAAATATATAATTATAAGGTTTAAGTTTATAACTAATCTTAACGAATTAACGAGAATTAGGGTTTTGGATGAAACGTGGTAATTAGATATTTTTATTAATTACATTAAGTGATAAAAGAAAAGAAACATACGAAGTAAGCATTTTAGTATAAAATTTCAAGGTTCGGTAGCCTTTATAACATTTGAAATAACCCTCATTTTACCCAATGATATATGCTCATTATTTAAATAAATAAGGATTTAGTGAATTACAACGATATTTAAAGTCTAATTTATAGAAAAAATAATTTAAATATATCATTTTGAATAAATAAATGATTTGGTAAGTTTAAACAATATGCCAAGTCTATCTAAAAGTATATTATTTGAATTCCATAGGATTAAACCAAGAATAACCTTTGTTTTTAAAGAATTATTCTATTAAAAATTAGTTAACTATTTACATTTTAAAAATAAATAAATAATCAAATAAACAGAATAGTAATAAATAATTTTAGAAATTTATTCGGTGGCCACAAAATTTATTAGAGTTTATAAACATATTTTTTAATATTTTTTTAAGAATTTTTCCAAACCAAGATTTTAGGCTAAAAGCCTTAAAAAATACATAAGGGTCCCTAGGTTCGAACCCGGGACCTCATGTTTAAAGCACAACACCTTAACCATTGAACCAAAGGCCTTAGCCGCAAGATAAGTTGGTTTTAAAAGTTTAAAAACATAAACAAAGGAAATCCCCAAATTTCCCCAAGAACCCTAGAATCATCATTGATCAAATTGAAGATCAAGCTGTTGTTGTTTGTGAAAACCAACTTAGGGCTTTGATTCTTTATGCAAAATCGAGTATGTGAGACGGTTTAATTGCCTGGTTCGTTAAGAATTGATAATAAGAACACCCGAAGAACAATTTGCGGCCGTAGGTGTACAAAGGAGGATCAATATTCGATAATAATCAAATCAAACTTGCAAATAGATTATATAGATACCGATAACTAAAAGACCCCTATCAATTTTTAGTGAGATCGATCTGAAGATGATACATGACTAAATTGCAGGTCGGAACAAAAGTGGAGATCGATGGTGGCGGTTGTTGTGTTTCGAGTGAAATTGCAGGTTGTATACGACTAGAGATCGGTAATAGATCGTTTTAGGTTTCATTAATTGAGTTATTAACACAATATGTACGTTGAATGGTTAGGAATTAAACCATGCTTCGGTTTTGGATGATTCATCTGCAAATCGAGCGTTTCAGCTTGAATTTAAGGTGGTTACAAGTTCGATTCAAGCACTACTACCAATTCGAAACGATTCTATGCTTGATTACCAATTAATAACGCGTTTAAGGGTGTGGCCGGAGCTCGGCCGGAGCTACTGCCGGATTCACGGGGGTGAGGGGGGTTGGTTTGGTTTGTTTTTGATTTGACACAATTGGTCCCTGAGGTTTCCAAGGGTTATCACTTGAGTTTTAAGGTTTTGTTTTAGTTATAAATAATTTACACTTTAATCCCCTCTATTTAAGTTTTTATTATTTCATGTCAAAAACTTTCATTTGAAAGTTTATAAAATGACATTAAAGCCCCCTTAACTTAAGTTTTAATGTTTAACCTTTATTAATTTTTTAAAATTATTATTATTATTAATATTATTATCATAATATTAATAATTATTTTTAAGATTCTTATCCCATTAAGTTTTAAATGTTTTTTAATATTTAAAAATTATTTAGATTTTATAAATTGTTAACTTTTATTATTATTTTTAACAAAAAGAGCAAATGTCGAAATTACTTGCATAATTACAAGTATTAGTTTTATTATTATAAAAATCATATTTATCAAGATTATATACTTGATGTTAAGTTTTATAATAATAAACAAACGTTTTAAACATTTATAATATTATTTCTATTATTCATTTAATTAATTTGTTAATCACCAAATTAATTATTAAGCATAATAAATCCTCAAAGTTTCAAAATTGACATAAAAGGTCCTTTTAAAACTTAACAAAGTTTACTTTTAATTTAACGAAAATATGAGATGTCACAGTCTCCCCAACTTAAAAGAATTTCGTCTTGAAATTTAGAATGAACTTAAATGAACAAAAGGAGTTTTAATGAAAGGTAAGTGTACAACGGCCAGTGATAGATGTTTGATTACGGATGAGATGTTTCACTTTATGGAACCTTACAAGTCTCTTGACATAATGCATACCAATTTGAACCCTTCCAGTGAAATACGAGACTCTTTGAGAGTTGGCACATGAAACGTTGGAAGACGATGATGAGTTACCGTGGTATATTAGACAATATCTAGAACGTATTTACGTAATAAAGTGATGACTTGAAATCAATGAAAAGACCAATTGTAAGAAAGGTTAACCGTCGGAATTTAAGAATCTCAAACGTCACCGAAACGGTCTTAACGCATATCTTGTGAATATGTATTGCACCTTTGACCAAACCGTCGGTCTAAGAATAATACGATATGCGAAGATTTTGGAATGAGTTCACAACGATGACTAGAAACATTGCTAATATGAGAAAAATGAATCGATCATTAAAATTAACGATCGATATTTACCGACATACCACGGTATACGACTATTTGAGATAGATACAAGTCAATTTCTCGACCCGTTATCCCACATGAGTTAATATGCAATTAGCCAATCGGTCTATAATGCACCAATTGTCATCATGACATTTAATATAAGAGGCGTTTTGGTGAATGAAAAGTTTAACGGAGATTCTCAGGAACATGGGTGTTAGGCTTTGTCATATATGGAGGTGAGACACTTGGACATATACCAAGTTATGTCTTTTCTTTTATGCCAAACCCATGACTACAAATTACGAAAATTTATGAATCTCCATATCCGCGTCACAATAACGAGTCTCGTAGATCGAAATCAAGATAGAGTTTCAAAGATTTCCAGGGTTAAGGATTCAAAAGCGATTCAAGAAGTGACGCAAACAATAAGAAATGCATTTGTAACCATGTTTTGCAAGGTAGCAAATTTTCAAGTACAGTTTGCATACGCAGTTCAACAAACCCATAAGCACAGCTGAGAACATTTGTGTGTCTAGAAAGACATGAACACAAGTTGATAATGTCTTTATTTAGCAGAAAGATTGTTTAAGAAGGCTACCATCGCGCAATCAGGTTTTGATGATAACTCAAAATGAAAGTCGATAAGTAAGGAATAAATGGTTCCATATAGCTAGATCAAATCAAAACATGAGGATAAAGGGAATAAAATCGATTTAAGAATTTAAATGCTCCAAGCTCGGAATCAAAATTAACTTAGAGAGACCGGGTCTCCTTTCAAGTTCAGAAATCATGCTTTGGCTTGAGAGGTCGAAACACTAACATTGATTATCCCTTCAAGTTACTACATGTTTCTTGTCAAGTGATTAAAACTTTGGTAAGTTTGAGATCAAGAAATGAGAATAGCCACCAAGGTGTGGTTTTCACTCCTAGCTTGATGGTGTATTTCCCAGAGTATGACTCCTAACTTACCAAATCAAAAAGTTCGATCCTAACTCATTGTTGAGGATCCACGGAAACAAGACGAGGTAACTCACCATTAAGGTAAGGGAAATCACTTCTATCTTAATGGTGAAGTTTTACAAAAACAAATATAGCAAAATGAAATTCTTCAAGATCCAGAATTCACTCCTACTTTGATGAGGTCGTTTCATTTGAGAAAATACATTCTATAAAAATGAAATTATCATCAAGGTATAGAATTCATGCCTATCTTGATGATTGAGCTTCATAATAACAAGAAAACAATCGAGGATTGACATTTGTCACCAAAGTACGGGTTTCAATCCTATTTTGGTGAGATTATGTCACTCGTGAAATGCAAGTTCCAAGAAAATAATTGAAGTCAGTTCTCAAGATAAGGAAATCACCCCGATCAAGAGGATGAAATTTCATAACACACAATTGGAAACCATTTATCGAAACGAATGAAGAATTATCATCAAGTAAGGGAATCACCCATGTTTTGATGAGATAGAATCATTTAGGAGATACGAGTGTCCGTAGTCATAGGTTGACTTGCAAACTCTTGCATCTCCCACGGTACAAACGGTACAAAGTTTGACTTAACAACGAAAGGAAAAGAATATCAATTAGAACTTTGGAAAATTTCAAGTTACATCAATGTAACAAAAGGGAAATCATATGTAAGGCCCCGTTCCCGGGACGCTTACAGCTGGGTTCTCATCACACACAAAACGTATAATTACATTTGTATTTCATAAATCGCAGCGGAAAACTAAAACAATATTTCATTTCCATGTAAATGCTTTTGCAAATTAATACAACATTCATTACAAAATAGCTTGTTCGCATTACAATGCAAAAACATTAATCAAAAGAATGCCATCCCAAAAGGGCTGAGTAGTCGCCCGTGCCATCCTCAGCAAACATTACCTGCCAACTGGAAACACATCAAAGTCAGCGTTGCTGAGTGAGTTCTAGTTTTATAAATACAACATACTTTACTTCCATATAAAACCATTCGTTACTTTTACATGATCACACATCGTACGTACACATAGATAATATCATTATTATCTTCTTCATTCATTCATTCGTTCATTATGACTTTACTTGCGCATCGGACATCATCCGTACCAATACCATGTGCTACACCCCGGTTAGTCTTAGCTACCGGGCCGAAGTCAACAAATGAACAGCTAAACGTATGCCACGGTACTAGGAGTAACCATCAGTCTTAGCTACTGGGCCGAAGTCAACAAATGAACAGCTAAACGTATGCCACAGTACTAGGGGTAAGCGGTAGAGGCACTACACGTTTGGTCAATCACAAAGAAGGACCCTGTTATCCAATGTTTGCAAGACTTCTTTCATTCGTTCATTAATGCATACATTCGTCATCATGTTCCTCTTTCATTACCTTTCACTTTACATTACATAATACTTCGTCATTTCTTATAATAAGTAAAGCCATAGGAAAGATATTACACATCATACTAAGGAACATATCATACACATTCGTCATCATCATACAGGGCAACATCATACATACGTAACAAGCCTAAACATGCAACATCATCATCATCATGCCCAACATGATTCTAAGACCTCAAGCGTCATCTTACAAACTCTTATGGGAACCTTTACGTCAAAACTTACATCTGCACTTTCCCCCGAAAGTTAGAAGTCAATCTACACCTTCCTCGGGTACAACAGCCCTATTCGGGCGTATGGACACCCTTCAGTCGCATTGCCTCCATGCGACTGAACATCATGCGAATGAACTAATACGGATGAACACCTATGCGAATGAACATCCAGTCGTGCGAATGGACAATGCGGATGAACACCTATGCGACTGGACCTTCAGTCGTGCGAATGGACCTTCAGTCGTGCGAATGGACCTTCAGTCGTGCGAATGGACCTTCAGTCGTGCGAATGGACCTTTAGTCGCATGACCCCCATGCGACTGGCCCTTCAATCGTGCGAATGAACCCCAATCGTGCGAATGGACCCCAATCGCACCCTAATCGGCCGTATGGCCTCCATTCGGCCTCCAATCGGTCGCCTAGCCCTAACTGATGCAGAATGCAGTTCATCCCGACTGCAGCCGAGGGTTTTCAGCCTCCAAACTCATCTAAACCCATTTTAAGCCTAAATCGACCATCCTAAACCTTAGGGATGCATACCATAACATTATTCAAGCACAACCAAGCAAGAAATCAAGCCCCAAACGGGTCCTACACATACATACACGCATACATACGGGTTTTCACCCAAAAACGCAAAAAAGGGTTTTCAGATGTGTTCCAGCCCCAAAATCATTCAAAAACATGTAAAAGAGGGGTCCTAGAACTCACCTAAACGAGCACAACGACAAGAGCTTCGATTTGGCTTGCTTCACGACGATTTTGGCGACCCGAACCAACTCGAACCAACACTTTTCCTCTTCTTCTCTTCTTTCTCTCTTCTTCTCTTTATGAAGCTGAAATGTGGGGTGTGTGGGGAGAGTGGGCTGCCCTCTCCCTACTAATATCACCACATTTCCCAACTTTTCTTCGTTGGCGAGTTTGGTCCCTCGACTTTTGGACTTTATTTTCTTTTCTTTCTTCACCGGCTTCAAAATAATAAATATTCGGGTGTTACATCATACTTACAAGATTTAAGGTCAAAGTTCGAGATAACGAAATTAGGTATGATGATGTTCAAATCTTGAATAGTTTAAATCAGGAAGACAAAATAAATGACAAGAATGATTCAACACCACAATGAGATGTGAACATTCAATTTGCAATCGAAAGGAAATACGTGGACTTCTCAAGATATGAGGTCAACCATAACCTTATTGAAGGCACGCTTACCTATAAGCAGTCACCCATCTCAAGGGTTTTAAGTCAAATAAACGGATCCAACGGTTGAATCAGTTTACTATTTTCACCTTGCCTAGACATAGTATCCCGAGATGTAGGAATTCCACCTTAAGGCATTGCATGACTTCAATTATAGGACACATTTTAAGAAATCTGAAAACCATAAGTATCGATTTAGAGTTTTAAAGACCATTCGTTTCAGATTCCCATATCTTTGGATATATTAGAGTCATGTACACGTTGGTCAAGGTAAGAAATAGTTACATAAACGCCCACGTGTAACGATGTTTAAACGTAGGAGTTGAAATGTAAGATGGGTTCAATATCAACAGGAACATTCTGTATGATAAGAATGAGAAGATATTAAAGCTTTGGTGATAAACCAGTTCATGAATCAAGGATTTTTAAGTTACAATAGGATGGTCCTATTTGGTAACGCATTACCATTTGGAATTGTTGACACGTCAAGGTAAATTGATCCATTTGCCTTAGAGACTTGTTGTTAGGACCTGGTATTTGACCGAAATACCTAGAGATTAACGTGTAAACCAGATCAAATAGTGCGGAATCCTATTTGATTGGCGATCCAATCAGTGAGAACACACGAAGAATCAATCAAAATTGAAACTAACATTAGAAATCGATTGGGAATCGATCTAATGTGCTCTATGAACTTGGAGAACGAATTGAGAGGTTTCTGGACGGCTAGGGTACGTCTGGGATCGTAAAATAATCGAGAGTTCTATTTTTCACGAATTGAGTTGTATTTATAGGTTGGTATTATTCAATCGTGCGACCGAACCATTAGTTTGGTTCAGTCGTGCGATTGAACCATGCGGTTGATTCATTCGTACGACTGAGTCAATTTTATGTTACAATCGTACGACTGATCCAGTCTCTGGTTCAGTCGTGCGACTGAGTCAATCGTGTGAGGTTTTTATGCGTATGGTTCATTCGCATGAGCCATTCGCATGAGAACTTCATTAAGTTAAGTTTGAATGTTTTAATTTATATAACATAATGTGCAACCATTCAAACACTCATAAACCCAATCAATTCAATCACGACTCATTAATGAAATATTAAACATCACAAGTAACAACAATTTATGTCATTTCATTAATCAATACAAATTACATCATACTCAGACAGACAAGATTCATTACATTTCAAATCATGATCTAGGGACATACATGCATCAACAAACTCCCCCTTGGACCTAGATCTATCTACTCTCTTGTCTTCTGCATAACCTCCTTATACTTCTTGTACTTCTCCTCCTTAGTGACTCCTGCGTGAATCTCAAACGCAAAACAAAGTCGTATAACGTTTTGGAACTGGAGGGCTTGTACAATGTCTTGTGTGTCATAGAACAGTGGCCACTTGTATAATGTATAGACATCATCAGCAGACAAGTTGGTTAGCCACATCGGGTCGAATACCCTGATAGTATCCATTTGGCCCTCTTTATCCAGAACTATGACAGCTTCAGCCGTTCTCCAATCATAGTACCACCATTTGAAGTGTGGAGTGAAGTCCTGTGTCATTTCCCTGAGAGGGATTCTCGACATAGTGCGCGGAGGACTCCACTTCAACATAATCTTAGGCTTGCCAGTACTGGCATCAACCTCAGACCTTCTTATATACCTCTAGGCTGTTGTGGTTTGAAGTTAACCCATCTGGTGTGGTACTCCTTCTTCAGGGCAGCCTCGAACCAGCCTGGCATTTTTCGTGGGTCAGCATACAGCAGCTTTAGCTTAGCGAGCTGGTTGAGCTCAAAACCAGGTAGAGTCTTCAGATCATGTGGAAATCTGAAGTACTCTATGCCATGTTCCCTCTTAACTGCATACGCGTTAAGGTCATCAAAATAAGCCCATGCAATAATCCTGCCTGACACCTTATAGTGTTTCTTGACTCTGTAGAGCTTGGTGTAGGCATCTTTCTTTGGTGCAGCACGCTGGGCTCTAACTTCTTCAAAACAGGCAGCCCACTCAGCCTTTTGAATGTCTACGTCATCATTTGAGGCTTGGGCTATTCCTTCGGTCTTTCCTGTTTCCTGCTCCATCTTGTCTAGTACCTCAAACATATCACTGACTAGGGACTCACCCAGATTGGGGACCACATTACCCTCGTTGTCAGCGTACTGAGGGTACCCTTCTGCAGTAATATCTTCAATCTCAACTTCATCAACGTCATTTAGTTCTTCGTCACTGGTTGAATCAACTGTTGGAGCATCCTTGACAATTTCATCAGGATTGAGTCTGAACATCTCTGCCAGTTGCTCGTTAGATAGGTCATGAATTATTTCACCTTCTTCAAGGGTATAACTCACAGACCTTCTTACAATCCCTTGCAGATCAAGAGTCATGGTTAGTTGAGTCTTGACTTGTTGAAGGGGAGCAATGTCAAACTCATCTCTTTGAAGGTTTGGATCTGTTTGATTTAAACATTCAATACATAAACCATTAGTAAGTAATCAAACAGATTTATATCAACTTAATATATAAACATTCAACACACTTGTTTTTCATTCCGTGATTCAAACACAAAATAAATAAATACATAAGACATCTAATCTGTACTTTTGTCTTGAATCCTGGGCTCATCGCTCGGAGGAGCAAAAGTGGTAGATGGCTGATCTTGTCGATTCTTCGATCTTCGCTCTTGACCAGAAGCAGGCCGATGCAGCCGCATCCCCTCCTTCTCCTTCGTCATCATCATCTCTACCTTCTGTCCTTTCTTCTCTGTCTCTTCTTCATCCTCATCATCTTCCTCATCGTCATCATCATTTGCATCATGACCATCTCCATCATACCCATCACCCTCCTTTATCTTCAAAGGCTCATCCTTTGATCCCTTTAACCTCAGCATAATCGTCTTGTTGGTCGTCTCCAACTCCTCTATACGTTTGGCTGATTGGGCCTGCTGGTCCTGGAGTTGGGACATCTCGACTCTCCTAGCATCAATTAGCTGGGTCTGCTGCTCTATCACTCGAGCCTGCTCTGCCAACTGCTGAGACTGAGCAGCAGTCAGATCGGTCAACTGGCGAATCTGCGCCGCTTTCTCTTCATCTGCAGCTAGCAGGCGCATCACCATACGGTTAAGTGCCGACAGCTGCTCCTCTACCCTGATGAGAGGTAGAGTAGATCCATATACATGTGATGGCTGGGTTGAAGGTCCGACATGATGTGAGGTGGTGGTGGTAGTGGTAGTGGTGAATATGGGTCGGTAAGCAGGTGCTGGTAATGTAGGTGTGAATGGTATGGTGGTGGATGGGAAGGATACAGTGGTGGTAGGTAGGTGGTGGCTGTGGTAGCAGTAGTGGATGTGGTGGCAGTGGTGATGGGTGGCATGTCAGTAGAGGTGGTAGTGGTGGCTGTGGTGGTGGAAGTAGTGGCAGCAGTGGTAACGAAGGTCAGGCGACGCTTCTTCTTCTTCAGTACGTGGGGTTGAGCCATCCTCTTCCTCCTAGTCCCGGTGGAAGTGGATGCTCCCCCTGTAGCTCTGCCCACTGAACCCGGAGCATAGCTTGGGTCAGTCTCTCTCTCAGTGGAGTCCGAGGGTGTTCACCAACCACCCTAAGCCCGTGTTCTGTGGGAACTACTTTGCTTCCCATAGTCCTAGTGAGGGGCTCCTCATCCGACTCCTCCTCCTCCTGATCACCAACAATGAACTCCTGATGGAAACCGGCCGTCTCAGCCACCTCTCCGAATGTCAGACCCCGGGGAATAACATCTGACTCAGTGCCTCTTTGTGTAGCAGGCATATCCTCCCGGCGTTGCCCCGCTATCATCATCATCAGAATCCATATCTGGTAGGAGCAACCTCTCATCATCGGAGTCGTTGTCATCATGACGCCATTTGCGTCTGCCAGGTGCCACATACCTCTCGTTGGCCAGGTGGCCAATCAGTCTCTTCACTTGGGTTTACCTGCTTTCCCCTGTAAACTCTCATCCTGCCCAGAGTAGTATCATCCATAATCTCTAAGGCCACTGCGTCATGATTCTCTTTGGGCAACTGTGGCAGCTTCTCGTTGAAGACGAGCTGTAAAAATCTGGGGTACATACAAAACCCCTCTTTACCCTTGACCTCCAGTTCTCCACTAAGTAGGAGAATATCATGCTGGAAAAACTGAAGGGGTGGTTCAGAACCAGTGCCACGTAGGCATTTTGAATCTGGTCTGAGAGGTCGTCAAACCCACCCCTCCTCGATGCAACACACTTGAGGATCACGTGTGCTAAGTACTTGTATGGGGGCTCAGGTTGCTCTTGTTGAGCACACCTGAGTTGATATCCCCAGCGTACTTTATCCTCAGGAAGCATCCTCTCACTGTCAACGGATGTAGTTTAGTAGGATGATCAGTGTCATCCCCAAACTCTAGGACCCTCTGAATGTCGGCAGCAGAGATCTCAATATCATGGCCCAATATAGAGCTCCTAATATAGTATGGCTCACGAGAGCGGTCCACCGAGGCATTCTCCTAGAATGCCTGATGGAGTGATCTATATGGCGTGCAAGGCGTGGAGATAGCCTTATGAATTCGGGATCGTCTCAGAAAGGCTATTATGTCAGTAAACTCGGCTCCGTTCCTGGTGGTCTGATCCAAATGAGCATAGATGTTGTGCTTTGGATTTATGGACCACCTTTCTGCCATTTACCTGAAACACACAAGACCTAGAACCATTAGTACATAAGATATGAAAAATTTTGTTCTAAGTGTAAAGTTGAAAGTCATTCTGATTCATTCGTGCGAATGAATCATGCGACTGAAGTCAGTCGTCTGTTCTTTCATGTGACTGGACTCATTCTGATCAATGTGACATGCGATTGGTTTCAGTCTGCTGACTGAGTTGCGAATGGTTCAGTCGGCCGACTGAGATCAATCGTATGGTTCATTCGGCCGAATGACCCAATCGCCAGATTCAATCGTGCGATTGAAGTTCATCTGGACGACCAGTCGCCTGTCTCAGTTGTTCAGTCGCCTGTGGTTTGAGTCTTGATCACACAAGTGATTTCACATGGATTACCGGTTCGATATACTCGCATTCTTGTTACTAATAACCTATTAACCTTAATTTTAACATTTTGCATAGTTTAAGTAGGTTATTAGGCCGCGTTCTGTCTGTTTCTTGTTTTCGTTCGAATATTCACCACATTATGGTTCAATCCTTCTTATTTCAATGAAACAAGACTTCAATCTACCTGTATAATGAATGGCGAACGTTAGTGAATCAAAAGCAATGATAAACTAGTGCTAATAAAATTTTGGCAGAGTAACGGTAGGGAGTGCGATTTAAGGGCGATTTGGGAGTGATGAGTGAAATGCGATCGACAGAGCCCTTTTAAATACTGAAGCTGGGCTCAGTCGGCCGACTGTCCTCAGTCTCCCATTTCATTCGGGCGACTCAGGCTCAATCGTACGATTAGCCCAACCAGTCGCATGAACTTGACCGACTGAGATTCAGTCGGTCGACTGGTTCAGTCGTGCCTTTCATTCGCATGTTTAGTTGACCGAATGAGTTTCAATCAGTCGACTGACTCATTCACCCTCTTCCAATCAGTCGAATGGGCTATTCTGATGAGCCATTCGTGTTAGTGGAAGCCATTCGCATGGTTGGTCCATCCTCATGGTCCAATCGTGCGAATGGTCACACTTAGTTAATTTTCTGCCATTTATACCAATTTACATTTAAGCCCTTTTAAATAATTTAAATTAACGTTATGAGCCTTTGATCATCTCAGACATGATCACTTTATCTTGAAAACATTTTGATCACCTCAGACGTGATCCTTTTAAAAACACTTTATCACCTCAAACGTGACTATTTTAAACTTTCAAAGCACATATGGTCATCTCAGACATGACCCTTTTAGTGATTTGATTCCTTCTGATTTTCCTGATGTAGCCCGACACACGCCTACACTTAAAACACTAACTAATTTAAAACCTTAAACTAATTTCATAAACAACTTATTTTGGCCTTTTTGTGAGAGATAAATCCAGAGATTGATATCTACGGGATTTGGTTCGGGAGTAGACAGCTTCAACTTAGATTGATCATATCCGGACCAATTCAATTTTAGAATCATACAAGTAAGTCAAATCATTTGGGACTTGTTATTAAAACTTTTTGATGCTTAAATTCTCGGTGTTCATCCAGAGTCGTTAGCAACTTAAGGAAATCATACTGAAACTCTTAGATTTTCACATTGATTTGAACTCTTGAGAATGTAGCCACTAAGATTGTCAGTATGTTTGTCCACTTAAATCCATACACAGACTTTTGACGCAGACTGGTGACTGATTTAGGTTTAATTATTTCAGCTAACATTTGTGGATCCCACACTTATATGGTAATCAACATTCCTCAGAAGTTTTTGAGCGGTCTACGGGTATTATTACAAGAAGAGACTATTCTTAGAGCTTTCAAAGAGAAGCCTGTCCTCAGGTCAGTGCCATCGCACAGCAGAGAGGCGGCAAACAACAATGAATTCTAGAATATCTAGGTTATGCTTATCCTCAGGTCAGTGCCATCGCGCAGCAGAGAGGCACACAACCTATCTCCTTGTTAGAGCAGCTTATTTTATTTTACACAATATGCACCAACAACATAAGTCATTAGCTTTATTGCATTTGTCTTTCATATTTTTTGCTTTGCTCTAATTATGGTCATCCGCACACATTTGTGGCATTTAATGCTCATTACCCCTTATTGGAATATATTTGATTGTGTTAACCAGTGATAAGATGGAAGCCCACAGTCAGTTGAACAACTTAGTTTGCTCTTGAGATCACCAATCAGGTCTAATTGTCTATTGTGTTGAATCTACCAACATATCATTTGTGGTCTAGCAGCCTCTAAGTCTATTTTCTTTGTGTCACCTTAGGAGTTGCCAGTTTTCTATCATCTTTCCTTTTTATATTCCTTAGACTACACAGACTTATACTTTGAACTTTTGCATCTTTTCAAAACTTAAATTTTTAAAGTCTCTCTTGATTTGTTCCTGTGTACTATCATGTTCCAAAGGTATTGAATCGGTATCACAGACACAATCTACCTTATTTCAGCTAGTTACCCTTCTCCCTCATTTTATTTATTTATTTATTTATTTTAATGTTAACTTGCTGACATATTCTCCCTCTAAAATACTAAATCCATTTCTGGTTTAATTATTTTTGGATTTTAATAAACAGCAAAATAACATGTGTTTAAATATAACAGACAAAAATAAAAACAGATAACATAAAATAAAATAAACTTTAACTAAACTACATCGGACTACACATTATTATCATAAGGAATTACCTCAGTTTTCTTTTTAACGCTGTTGACCTCTAGCAAATATTGAAAACGTGGTTTATCAAAGGCTTTAGTATAGAGGTCAGCACGTTGAAAATCAGTATTAATTTTAACCACATCAATTAAGTTCTTTTCAAAACAGTCTCTTATGAAGTGGTATTTAATACCGATGTGTTTGGGCTTAGGATGTTGAACCGGATTTTTAGTTACTGCAATTGCAGCAGAGTTATCAACAAAAATAGGAGTAGATGAGAATTTTAAACCGTAATCCCGCATTTGCTGTTGAATCCAAATGATTTGTGAACAGCAACTTGCAGCAGCAACATATTCGGCTTCACAGGTTGACAATGCAACCGATGTCTGCTTCTTACACTGCCAGGTAACTAATCTTCTCCCAAAATTGACACCCCGCTGATGTAGACTTGTAGTTCATCTTGCAGCCTCCGTAGTCCGAGTCACTATACGCCGTGAGCTCAAAATCATCATCATGAGGATACCACAACCCCAGTGTGGGTGTACCCTTTAGATAGCGAAAAATCCTTTGACCCCGATCAGATGATTGACCTTAGGTTTAGCCTGATATCTAGAACATAAACATGTCGCATACATGATATCAGGTCTTGAGGCAGTGAGATACATGAGGGATCCAATCATTCCTCGGTACATAGTGGCATCTACAGATCTCCATTCTCATCACGTGCTATATCATGATTCGTAGCAAGTGGAGTCCCAGCAGCAGAAGCATTCTCCATGTCAAAGCGACTGAGAATGTCTCCTACATACTTGGTCTGATGTAGAAAGATCCCATTAGGTGTTTGATCCACCTGTAACCCGAGAAAGAACTTCATCTCCCCATAGCACTCATCTCAACCTCTTTCTTCATCACTGCTTCAAACTCTTTGCATACTCTTCGTTCTTTGACCCGAAGATTATGTCATCAACATATATCTGTACAAGCAGTAGGTCGCCATCCTTTTCTTTAATAAACAGTGTACAGTCAATGACTCCC
Organism: Flaveria trinervia; assembly: GCA_025506515.1. Classification (NCBI taxonomy): domain Eukaryota; kingdom Viridiplantae; phylum Streptophyta; class Magnoliopsida; order Asterales; family Asteraceae; genus Flaveria; species Flaveria trinervia. The sequence continues at coordinate 5,977,686 of CM046457.1, read as the reverse complement.
ATGCGAAAGCCGTGTTTCACAAAATGAGTCGAGAGTTTCTCATACCAAGCTCGAGGAGCTTGATGAAGCCCATATAAAGCTTTGTCGAGCTTGTAAACTCTATCCCGATGATAAGGGTCTTCAAATCCCTCGGGTTGACTTACATAGACTGTTTCCCTGATTTCCCCATGAAGGAATGCACTCTTCACATCTAATTGGTAGACTTTAATCTTCATGTATGATGCATAGGCAAGGAAGATACGAATAGCTTCCATCCTTGCCACGGGTGCAAACACCTCATTATAGTCAATTCCCTCGACTTGGCGAAAACCTTGAACCACCAGTCGAGCTTTGTTCCTGATAATGACTCCTTGGTCATCCTTCTTGCATTTTAGTACCCATTGGTGCCAATGACTTTAGCACCTTTAGGTCTATCAACCAGAGTCCATACACCTAACTTCTTAAACTGCAGAAGTTCTTCTTGCATGGCACTCACCACGCCTCATCATTTGTGCTTCACTGACATATTTTGGCTCAACCTGCGAAACAAAACATCGATAAGCACCATCATGCATGTAACCTTTCTCCATAACTGAGGCGTAATCAGCTAAGTATAGCTGATTTCGGGTTTGTACTCCTGATGGACATCCCCAATAACATTGTCAAGGGGATGATAGACGTTTAGTCGTGATCCTGGAGTAGTCGGCACAGCCACCTCCGAACCAAGATTGTGAACATTTTGTTCTGCATCTGAGGAAGGTGGAGTTTGAGGTTCCGAAGTCGAAGGTGCATCACTCATGGATGCTTGTGGACTTTCAAGAACTGGAACCTGTTCCTCCTGACTGTTCTGGTCATCTGCTTCAGTTTCATCTTCAGAGGAGGAGTCACTGTCATCGACTACCCCCCTGACTCAGTAGATGATTCTCCCTGTGTGCTAGATGGTGTATTTAGAATATCATACATCATCCTAGTAGCTAACTCATCATCCGAGGGAGAGAGAGGGATGTTGAAGGACTTGAAGAATCCATCATAATCGAAGAAGTATGCAGGTCCTTTGCCTGTAGGTGGTGTGGTATATCTCTGAACGTCGACATTACACCACACTTCTACAAGACCCGTTGATTATTGTAAACTCGCTTGTTCGGTATGTTGTATCCTAGAAAAATTCCTTCATCTGCCTTCTCGCTGAATTTGCCTTCTTGTGTCTTCTTCAGAAGTGTACACGGCGCGCCAAAAGGTTCAAGATACTCCAAATTCGGTTTGCATCTTTGTAGTAGCTCATAACATGTCTTTCCGTGGCGCTTGACTATTAGGACTCGATTCAGTGTATAACACGCATTTGCCACTGCCTCATTCCAGAATTGGATAGGCAGTTTCGAGTCTGCCAGCATAGTCCTTGCTGTCTCTATCAAACTCCTGTTTTTCTCTCAGCAACGCCATTCATCTGAGGTGTGTAAGCAGAAGTGAATTGATGCACAATTCCCTTTTCCTTGCAGTATGCCTCCATCCCTTGATTCTTGAATTCTGTCCCGTTGTCTGAGCGTATTTGTCTAACTTTTAGCTTGTAGAGGGATTCTAGTGTGGTTAAATTCCTTGAATGTCTCCAAAGTTTCTGATTTGGATTTCAGAAACATTACCCAAGTGAACCTTGAGTAGTCATCAGTGACCACAAAACAGTACACGTCGCCTGCAATGCTCCTTGTACTAACTGGACCAAACAGATCCATGTGAAGAAGCTCAAGAGGAAGTTCTATTGAATGAACTTTCTTTTCTTATGAGACTTCTTTGTCTGTTTGCCTTTCTTGCAAGCTACACAGAAGTCAGGAAGTTGGAAGTTCTTGACATTTACTCCTCTCACTAAATCCTTCTGAATCAAATGATTCATCTTCCTTTGACTAATGTGTCCTATTCTCCTATGCCAGGAGATTGAATCCTTCTCAGTAGCTTTAGATAGAAAGCACTGAACCTCATGATCCGTTGTAGCAGCTGTTGACAGATCCAAGACATAAAGGTCTTTATATCTTGAAGCAGTCATAAGAACTTGGTCCTCTGGGATCATATATTCTTCTTCAGCACGTAACACTTCTTGTTGTCGAAGATGACTCTAAATCCTTTATCACAGATTTGGGAAACAGAAAGTAAGTTGTTCAGAAGTTGTTGAACATAGTTCACCTTATCAAACTTAACTTTCTGATTTCCCACTTCTCCCTGAGCTGTGATATAGCCTCCTTTGTTTCCTGCAAAGGAAACATGCCTTCCTTTTATTTGTTTGACGTTAGATAAAAGGGCTCTATTTCCTGTCATGTGCCTGGATGCTCCGCTGTCTATAATCCACGTGTTAGTCTCAGCACTATATCGAACACCCTGCACGTACAAGTAAATGAATTAGTTTAGGTTAGGAACCCAAGCTTTTACTGTCTTGGGTTTCCCAGAGGCATCACACATCATAAACTCCACCCATTGACCCTTAAAGGGTGAGGGTAGCTCAGGTTCCTTCTTGTCATCAGTATCAGACACGTAGGTTGACTTTTCTTTCCATAAGCCAGATTTGTGCAATGCCTGTTTATGATAAACATTCGTCTGGCTTGCAAGTTGGACTTTAGGTTCACTAGCTCTTCTAGGTGGAGTTAAAGAGCTCCTCTTAGAAGACTTAGGTTTTGAGTCCTGAAATTCAATCTTCTTCCTAGGTGTCTGATGATAAGTACAGTAGGAAGCAATGTGTCCATATTCTCCACAGTTGTAGCACGCTCTGCTATCAACTTTATGATTAAACTTTCTTTGTGGAGAGGTGCGTGACACTCTAGTAACATCAATCACTTTAGGTTTTGACTCTTGTATGTTTGATGTTTTCTCTGGTTTAACAAAATTTACTGTTTTAACCTGTTTAACATGTTCCACTTTTTGGTTAACTGGTTTTTGACTTGAAGCATGTGAGAAAGTAACATTTGAAGTCCTTATAGGTTCTGATTTGACTTTGTTAGAATTTGACTTTAAGTTAACCTTTTCAAACTTCTTTTCCAGATTAACACAAGGCAATTTTCCCTTTGCCTTTGAAGTGGTCTCCTTTTGTTTGTTTCCAGTGTCAATAGATGAACATAAGGAATCTGGATCACTCACAAGAGGAGTAGTCACTACATGATCCTTGATGGGATTACTACTTAAAGGTCTAGACTTAGTGTTCATCAAGGTCTCAGGTGGTGGTGGAACCACTTTGTAGCCCAGTCCCTCCCCGTTGTTCCTTTCTTTTACTAAGTGTTGGACTATGTGCAACGAACTAGTCCAACTATGCAGTTTCTGTTTTAGTGAGTTTACTTCTACTTCTAGAACTGCCTTTTGTTTTTAGTGTCTTCTAGGGAGTTTAGATAGTACCTAATGTCATTTTCTTGGTTAAAGGCCACTACTTCGGTTTCCCTAAGTTGTTTAGTCAATAGGTCTATTTTTCTTTATAACTATGCTCATTTTGTTTTAGTACTCTATTAGCCTCAATGCACAGACATAAATCTTTTACTAAGTTATCATTATGATCTAATAACCTAGCAAATTTTTCATCTATTCCTAGTTCCAAAAGTATCACAATCAGAACAGCATGATTATTAAAAATTTGGTCAGTGGTGCTTACCTGAGTTGGTTCAGAAGAGTTAGCCATCAGTGCAGCATCAGATGTTTCTGGTTCTGGTGATTCTGACTTTCCTGTCTCTGACGTGGAAACTTCCTCATTTGGCTTGTAACTGACCTCGACTGCAGTTGTTTCTTTATGTGACATTGCTATCTCAACTGCTAGATCACCTTCACTCACAGAATCATCATCAATATCCTCAACACTAGCAATGTTAGATTCTCCTGGTGAGACAAACCTAAAACTCCAATCCTATCCTTCATCATCATGAGCAGTCAAGGCTTTTGGATCCTTGTTTGATGAAGTAGAACTGGAGGTTGCTTGTCTTGGCGAGTAAGGACGAGAACGGGTTCCCATTACCCGTCTTCTTTGGCTTGACACATTCTCTTTTGAAGTGCCCCTTCTCACCACAGTTAAAGCAGGTCACTTTACTCTTGTCGAAGCAAAGGTGGTATCCTTAGTAGCAACCAAGTTCTGTCCAGTCTTTTTCACAAACTTCTTTGCCCTCCGGACAGCACTTGCTAAGGCCCACATTATATCCATTCTCTCAAGCTCCATTTCATCCACCTGCTCGTAGTCCTCATCTGCCAGATGGCAGTTTCCAATCTTCCCGGCAACAAGTACATCATATGAATGAACCACTGGTGCTAAAAGATCCATATGCTCTCGAGCTACTTCTACGGTCACATTACCGAGGTTCTCGATCTTCAGTTTGGTAGCACTTGCTTCTGATCCAATATAAGGGTACATGATGACCCAGACGTGTCTGATCCAGAAGGAGAAGCATGTGAAGGACCTGACGAGCTAGACACAAAAGCAGTCTGGAGTGGTGCTCCAGATGTCTTAGCTTGAGGCGTGGCGTTGTATAAAGCTGGATTTTGTGTGTACGAAGACTTCTGAGCTCTATACTTCATCCTTAGTGCTTCTTCTCACAAATTAAGAATGAAGTCATTTATATCCAGCTTTACAAGCATTCCATTCTGTCTCAGGTTAGACACGAATGTAGCCCACTTATCAGGCAATCCGTCTGCGAAGTTGCTTACTTTCTCTTCCATGGTAGTAGCCACTCCATGTGTATGCAATTCGCTCATCAAGTGGTAGAATCTGTCTATGACTTCGTCTAAACTTTCATTACCAATTGATGAGAAGTTATCGAATTCCTTCTTTAATTCCTTTGCCTTGATTGCCTTCAATGACGCATTCCCATCATATATCTTCTCTAGCTCATCCCACAGTTTCTTGGACTGCTTGTTCTCTGAATACTGGTGGAATATGTCTTTGGGGATAGACTGAGTGATCAATGCATAAACTCTTTTCTCTGCATTGTACTTTACTTTCTGTGCGTCTGTCATCCCGCTTAATGTTAGCTTAACTCCATCAGCTCCCACCGGTGTACTATAACCAATCTCAATGGCTTCCCACAGATTAGGATCTACTCCATTAAGGTAGATCTCAAAACATTGTTTCCAGTGGGGAAACTCATCTAAAGTCAAAAGCTTTGGTGGTTTATTGTGATTCCCCACCTCACTCTCAAGCAACAGCAGGTTCTGTATCCTTGAGTCCTTCCCAGAAGTAAAGGCTGACATCTGATCTTCCATGACTAATAAACTTATAATCTAATCAAACAAACTTTCACTGATGCGACTAAAGGATGCGAATGATCTAATCGTGCGTATAAACTCTGCGTCTGGTTCAATCGTGCGGCTGAACTGGGCGATTGGTTCAGTCGTGCGAATGAATCTGGTGCGTATGAGCTATGCGAACGAACGGTTCAGTCGGCCGAATGGAGTCCAATCGTGCGTATGAGCAATGCGAATGGAGTCCAGTCGTGCGAATGAGTCACTCGTGCGACTGAAGCTGCTGTTTTGCGAAAATTTCTAGGTTTGACGGGTTTCAGCCGTAAAGATTCGAAATTTCACAAGTTCTAATCGCCTAAGTCCGTAGAAACCAAACTTCGATGAGCAGGGAACTTCCAAGATCACTTTTGATGCCAAAGATTGCGTTTTTAGTGCAAAAACACAAACTTTTATGCAATCTTGATTGAGTCAACACGTAATCAAGAGTCAAAGCTCTGATACCACTTGTTAGGACCTGGTATTTGACCGAAATACCTAGAGATTAACGTGTAAACCAGATCAAATAGTGCGGAATCCTATTTGATTGGCGATCCAATCAGTGAGAACACACGAAGAATCAATCAAAAATTGAAACTAACGTTAGAAATCGATTGGGAATCGATCTAATGTGCTCTATGAACTTGGAGAACGAATTGAGAGGTTTCTGGACGGCTAGGGTACGTCTGGGATCGTAAAATAATCGAGAGTTCTATTTTTCATGAATTGAGTTGTATTTATAGGTTGGTATTATTCAATCGTGCGACTGAACCATTAGTTTGGTTCAGTCGTGCGATTGAACCATGCGGTTGATTCATTCGTACGACTGAGTGTTCAGTCGTGCGACTGAGTCAATCTTATGTTACAATCGTACGACTGATCCAGTCTCCTGGTTCAGTCGTGCGACTGAGTCAATCGTGTGAGGTTATTTATGCGTATGGTTCATTCGCATGAGCCATTCGCATGAGATCTTCATTAAGTTAAGTTTGAATGTTTTAATTAGTATAACATAATGTGCAACCATTCAAACACTCATAAACCCAATCAATTCAATCGCGACTCATCAATGAAATATTAAACATCACAAGTAACAAACAATTTATGTCATTTCATTAATCAATACAAATTACATCATACTCAGACAGACAAGATTCATTACATTTCAAATCATGATCTAGGGACATACATGCATCAACACTTGTGTATGTTGACCATAGTTTATCACTCATCCCAGAAATCCCCAGGTAAGCATAACTAGTCTCGCAATGAGATTTATACGATATGCTGGCCTTAGCTCGAAGGCCTTTTGCCAGGAAATCCAGAATACATGTGTCTATGTGTCACACAAATTTCTTTGGTTCATAGAATCCAAACCTTGATGAGATTTTCATAAATTAGACATAGAGTCTAAGGAATTGAACCCACGATGATAAGTGTAGATTCCACATGTCGTTGAGAATAGGTTTAGGAAGTTCATTTGTCGGGAAGAATCAAAGAGTTAAAGTTAAGTTTAGGGAGACAAGTAACCAAGGTAATTAATTATAAGGCACACCTATCTAAGGGCATCATATTGCACAAATGGCATCCCTAAGTAAATAGCATCATGTGACATGCAACAATAAGTAACACAAGTTTATAAGGTTCTTTCTATGAGGTTCATGCAACTATAGTCTACGTCACCATTTCTAATAACCTAAATCCCTATAGTTATGGGCTCTGATACCAATCTGTCACACCCCAACCTTGACGGCGAAAACGTCGAGGAGTGAGAGTTAAGATCGTTCACAGCCACATAACGCTATTATTAAATCCAAATATATTATTCAAAAGTTTGAAAGGCACATTACAAGCATAAGTCTCAAATAAGAACACAATATATTATAAAATATAACAAGCTCATTCGTTAAGTTAACTAGGACCATTCCTAGGTGTGAACAACTTCAAAAATGGCGATCAAGCTTGAGTATTTCCTGAAACATGTTAAAAATAAAAGGTCAACAATAATGTTGGTGAGATTTCCATAGTTTGCAATACATAAGTATATAAAAGATGGCAATTCATATTGTGAGTTAGAGAACAAAGTAAACTAGGGATGTAAGACAGAATGCACAATCAAACCTCGACAAAGTTTTACAAGTCTCAAACGTTTAAAAGTATATACGATTAGCTAAGTGTACTTGGATCAACCAAGCAGGCTTGTCTGGCCCATAGATCTATGACTTCGCTAGGCTAGCAATAGTTAATGATTGTACATGTATTCGATATTACATGGTAGCTACAAGGTTCAACTAACCACAACACACAAGTGAAATGCCATAAGTTTACAAGAATCAAACGTTTACAAGTGCAAAGGTTATAAAGTAACATGTTTCACCCCAAAGTGTGAAAATATGAAAAGGGGGTATAGAAATACTACTTGATCAATAAATATAAAGTTGATGATTATTAAGAAATATAATAAGCAACGATCCAATGTAATGCTTCAGAATACACCTAAAATATATAATTATAAGGTTTAAGTTTATAACTAATCTTAACGAATTAACGAGAATTAGGGTTTTGGATGAAACGTGGTAATTAGATATTTTTATTAATTACATTAAGTGATAAAAGAAAAGAAACATACGAAGTAAGCATTTTAGTATAAAATTTTAAGGTTCGGTAGCCTTTATAACATTTGAAATAACCCTCATTTTACCCAATGATATATGCTCATTATTTAAATAAATAAGGATTTAGTGAATTACAACAATATTTAAAGTCTATTTATATAAAAAATAATTTAAATATATCATTTTGAATAAATAAATGATTTGGTAAGTTTAAACAATATGCCAAGTCTATCTAAAAGTATATTATTTTAATTCCATAGGATTAAACCAAGAATAACCTTTGTTTTTAAAGAATTATTTTATTAAAAATTAGTTAATTATTTACATTTTAAAAATAAATAAATAATAAAATAAACAGAATAGTAATTAAATAATTTTAGAAATTTATTTGGTGGCCACAAAATTTATTAGAGTTTACAAACATATTTTTTTATATTTTTTAAGAATTTTTCCAAACCAAGATTTTAGGCTAAAAGCCTTAAAAAAAATACATGAGGGTCCCTAGGTTTGAACCCGGGACCTCATGTTTAAAGCACAACACCTTAACCATTGAACCAAAGGCCTTAACCGCGAGATAAGTTGGTTTCAAAAGTTTAAAAACATAAACAAAGGAAATCCCCAAATTTCCCCGAGAACCCTAGAATCATCATTGATCAAATTGAAGATCAAACTGTTGTTGTTTGTGAAAACCAACTTAGGGCTTTGATTCTTTATGCAAAATCGAGTATGTGAGACGGTTTAATTACCTGGTTCGTTAAGGAATGATAATAAGAACACCCGAAGAACAATATGCGGCCGTAGGTGTACAAAGGAGGATCAATATTCGATAATAATCACATCAAACTTACACGTAGATTATATAGATACCGATAAGTAAAAGACCCCTATCAATTTTTAGCGAGATCAATCTGAAGATGATACACGACTAAATTGCAGGTCCGAACAAAAGTGGAGATCGATGGTGGTGGTTGTTGTGTTTCGAGTGAAATTGCAGGTTGTATGCGACTAGAGATAGGTAATAGATCGTTTTAGGTTTCATTAATTGAGTTATTAACACAATATGTACGTTGAATGGTTAGGAATTAAACCATGCTTCAGTTTCAGATGATTCATCTGCAAATCGAGCGTTTCAACTTGAATTTAAGGTGGTTACAAGTTCGATTCAAGCACTACTACCAATTCGAAACGGTTCTATGCTTGATTACCAATTAATAACGCATTTAAGGGTGTGGACGGAGCTCGGTCGGAGCTCCTGCCAGATTCACAGGGGTGAGGGGGGTTGGTTTGGTTTGTTTTTGAAATTGACATAATTGGTCCCTGAGGTTTCCAAGGGTTATCACTTGCGTTTTAAGGTTTTATTTTAGTTATAAATAATTTACACTTTAATCCCCTCTATTTAAGTTTTTATTATTTCACGTCAAAAACTTTCATTTGAAAGTTTATAAAATGACATTAAAGCCCCCTTAACTTAAGTTTTAATGTTTAACCTTTATTAGTGTTTTTAAATTATTATTATTATTATATTATTATTATTAATATTATCATCATAATATTAATAATTATTTTTAAGATTCTTATCCCATTAAGTTTTAAATGTTTTTTTAATATTTGACAATTATTTAGATTTTATAAATTTTTAACTTTTATTATTATTTTTAACAAAAAGAGCAAATGTTGAAATTACTTGCATAATTACAAGTATTAGTTTTATTATTATAAAAATCATATTTATCAAGATTATTATACTTGATGTTAAGTTTTATAATAATAAACAAACGTTTTAAACATTAATAATATTATTTCTATTATTCATTTAATTAATTTGTTATCACCAAATTAATTATTAAGCATAATAAATCTTCAAAGTTTCAAAATTGACATAAAAGGTCCTTTTAAAACTTAACAAAGTTTACTTTTAATTTAATGAAAATATGAGATGTCACAATTAGCATGTTAGAATAAATGCTATGAACTTGATTAGGTATATAATTGTTGAAATTATGATTGAATTGGATGCTAGATCACTTTTGGGCATTACTTTCCCAAAAGTGAAACTTTATTTTTGTAAAACTTTGGATGTGATAATTTGGGCATGCTTATGATGTTAGGATCATGTTAGAATGATTGTGGATGATGTTTGTTGTGTTAGAAGGCGTAATTGAGTTGTATGGGTGCTTGGTTGATCATGTATGAAGTATAGATTTTGATGATCATACATGATGATGAATTATGGTTAGTGATTTGGAGATCATGATTTGGGTTTGAAATTTGGTTGTCACTATATATACTAGTAATATGGTTATGATTATCATACACACATGCGAATCTGAGGCCCCTACTTAGTAGGATTGACAGGGTTTAGGATGTGAGGTCTTGGGTGACTTCACATGGCATGTAGTGCATGACTAGACTTCACGTATGAATTGGTTGATGTGATGTATTTATAATATTTGAGCATGATGATTACTTGAGATTTGCATGAGTGTATGATGATCTAATGTGGTATGATGACCTAGGTAGAACTTGGGTTGATGATATGATGCACATGAATAACTTACATGATATTCGTGTATGGTAAGTTGATTTGCATGATTAAACAATATTTTATCTATATGTCACCAACGGGTCAAACGGGTTAACTAGGTTAACCTTGGGTTGTTAAGTTTTCTGTGTACACGTACTTATGTACTTGTGTGTTCTAGGGAACCTTTGAAGGGTTGTCTTTACATCTATCACGAGTCTCTTTATTCATTATCATTATACACCAGGTGAGTTCATGCCCCTTTATTTTATAAACTCTCTTCTGGGGGAGGTAGCATGCTTGTACTCAAACGCTATTTTATTATTATAAGTTGTGTATGTTTTAACATAGTGCTTAATACCTTGAAAAGTCCTCACACTTTCGGATCATTAATAATGGTAACCAGCGGGAAATCTTGGGTAGTACTACTGGGTGTGACGAGCCCCACCTGTGCGACTCAAGGTCAAACGGGTGCAATATTGTCCTAAACACAAACATCATCATGACCTGGTAAGTCGTGTCGGGAGGCAACAAACGCAACACAGTAAGCTTCGATCGCGAAATCACTATGTTTATTACTTGTGAATATAGACTAGCTATCTTATTCAATACACTTCTTATGCTATACAATTGTTAATATTTATAATAAATGCAAACTCTTGAACTCACCAACCATTATGTTGACATTTTTAGTATGCTATTCTCAGGTTGTTAACTCAGCTTGCCATTAGGAGCATAACACGTGTCCAACATGCATCCTAAGGCTTTATTTCATAGACACATTTGTTTGTCTTTTATGTATGGGTTTTAAACATTAGGATGGCGCGTTTTCCATATTATGCATTTATTTACTTTGGGTTTGTCTTATTTACAAAACGCTTTCGCATGGTTTTAAATGTTTAAACTTTGGTTGGTTTGTTTTGAATGTGGCATATAGTGTCATTCTGAGTAACTAATGACTGTGATCCTGGTTTGTTCACATGCCTCGTGGTATAACTCCGCATGTGGATTTTGAGGGTGTGACATTACATCAAACATTACATCTAATGGGTTAATGGTTGGAGGCCATTATAGAATGTTTGTAAGTTGGAACCAAAGTTCCAATCCATAATACATGCATCTCAGACTGGTCTCTCATAATTATAAATCAAACATTATAATTAATTACAAAAACTTTATAAATTTATAAAATATTATTTTATAAATTATATAACTATATTAAATTGAATAAAGTTTATAAATTAATATAATTGAACATAACAATTTACATAATAATTAAAATACTAAGAGATTAGTACAAGAATAACCAAAATTGGTTCAAGTTTACAATATAAAATTACATCAACATTACATCTAATGGGTTAATGGTTGGAGGCTTCCAATCCATAATACATGCATCTCAGACTGGTCTCTCATAATTATAAATCAAACTTTATAATTAATTACAAAAACTCTATAAATTTATAAAATATTATTTTATAAATTATATAACTATATTAAATTGAATAAACTTAATAAATTAATATAACTGAACATAGCAATTTACAAAATAATTAAAATACTAAGAGCTTAGTACAAGAATAACCAAAACTTATTTGAGTTTAAAATATAAAATTACATAAAATATTATTACATCTAATGGGTTAATGGTTGGAGGCCATTATAGAATGTTTGGAAGTTGGAACCAAAGTTCCGATCCATAATACATGCATCTCAGGCTGGTCTCTTTGAGCTTATCCCATGCACTGTGCAAGAATTCTCTATCTCTTTTTGTAAACAAAGTGATGTTATCTCTCAATTAGGTTGTTTTGGCAGGTAGGAAGTACCAGTTGAGATTTTTCGATTCTAACTTTTCCTATGTGGTTATGGAATCAGATGGAGGGACAATAACTATGTTTTTTCCCTTCCTTATCTAAGCAAATGAGAATAATCAAAGATGAGTTACATTGTTCGATAACCTAACCCATTTGAAATAATCATGTGATGTGTTGATCGGGGTCAATGTAACATCCGTCATTTTTCAAATTATAAACCCAAACTCGAACTTATTTGAACTTTCATACGATATAAATTCCTTTATTAAACTTATATATTCTAATGATCATATGGATTATAAGTGTAACTAACATGAAAAAGAAGATTGTTTTATTTAATTTATTAAATCATTTAAACCATTTATAATAATGTTATAATTTTATAAACTTATATATCTTTATAAGTTTTATAGAAACTTTGAAAATATAATTATTCTTTCTATATTGAAATTCATAAATAACAAATTAGGCTTATAAATTATAACATTATTATAAATTGTTCATTTAAATGAGAAATTTAATTTATATTCGTTATCTATAAAGATATGTAAATAGGTCAAAAAAGCAGCACAAGACAGAAAGTGCTGAAATGTGTACTTATCTTATGAAGACTATTATTGAGTCGTCCGATTGAATTTGAACTAGTCAAATGTAAATTTTTATAATTTTATGAAACGGTTTGCTATTTTAAAAACCTGTTCAAATACGTACCAAATATTATGTCCAGAATCTAAAATTGATACAATAATCGTTTTTCAATCTACCTTTCGCTTATTGGCATTCCTAACCATCCTAACTTCTTGTAATGAATTTCGACCTCAACTTATTGTTTATTTTTATCATTTAGGACATCACCTTTGACTTTTGAACATCTAAGCTTTCTTTTGTATACTACAACTATCATTATACCATGTGAGTTTTCCATGTGAGTTTTTCATGCTCATCTTTTACTTTATTTCACACCTTACATGGTGAAACATGTTAATATGTAAACTTGCCCTTGAAAACATCTTGATACTTGTAATACATATCAATTCATCTTTACTTTTGTCATAGTTATTTGTAATATTATGAGTATTATACGATAGACATTATATATTGACAATCATTAACTATTGCTAGCCTGACGACGTCATAGATCTATGGGCCTGACAAGTCTATATGGTGCTAAATCCGATGTATTGCCGGCTCCTGATGACGTATGACTTGTTCATCATGGGAACCAAGTACACTTAGTTAATCATTTTAAACTTGTAATCTTAATCTTAGTCAAGGTTTGATTGTAGCTATATGTGTTTTATAAACTTGCATAATTCATGGAAACTCACCAACTTTCAAATTTGACCCTTTATTTTTAACATGTTTGAGAATTGCTACTTGAGGAATTTTTTTTGCTCATATAGGACTTGGACTTAGTTTAATTAATATATTATGTTGTTATTTAATTCTTTGTTGTATTGTAATGACTTAATTGTCTAGTATTATTTAATGGAAATTGGTTTTTAATATTATTTCAACTTATTTAATTCCATGAGCTATGAACAATTGTTTCACATTCGTCCGCCTCGATGATTCCACCATCCGTCAGGGTGTGACAGTCAAAGTTGTCATTGGCATCAAATGATGCATCATTCTACATCATCTAGATTATGCTCACCCAAATTTCAAATATGGGAGCTTTTATTGCTGGTCTCACCTTACGTGGTTAGGCGTTGATGATTTTCCTATAATCCATGATGGTTTTCTCTTCGCTGGTCATCATGTTCTCCTCGGTTTATATACGTGCTCGGTGTCATCTTAAAAGTTCTTGTTTAGGCTCTTAGAAGGAAGCGACTAGATTGTAGAGTTACTTCTAGGCATACACTACACTAAGGCACAAGACTATCCTATTAGGTACTAGGTGATGAGCAAACTATTTTTGAATTTTTTTTATTTGACTTTTGAATATTTTTTAAACTTAAGGCCAAAATTTAATCATATCTTCTTAGTCATGTCATGTTCTCGGCAATAACTTTAAAAACTTGGTGTGTGTGTGGGATGGTGTTTTACACAAACAGGTTTCAAGTTTATAAAATAATATCTACCATCAACCAACTACACACATATGGGCAAGTGCTGAGTATCGTCTAGGAACACATAGTTAAGTAGTAGGGAAATATGAAAAACCAATGGTTTGGAATCAAAAGACCTTTCAATCTAACACTAAATATAAAACACAAACTAAACAAATATATATTTGAAAGGAAACTCAGAATGGGGATACAATATCATCTAGGTTTCAAATACTACCTATAATAGGAATAAATCTCCTGAATAATTATATGATGGTTGTTCCAATAGCTAGGTTTCTTACTATAGTTAAACCTAGACTATTATGTAATATATAGTCTAGAAACATTGTAAGAGTCCATCCATCGATCACACATACACTTTCATTAAACCCAACAACTCTGTTGAATTATTAACAAAAAACAAAATGTCAGTCTATAGACATATCAAGACTTAATCATATTCAATAGAAAACTCTTGAAAATACTTTGACCTTATGCTTTGAAACATCCTAACAATCTAGGTCAAAACTCTAAATTGAAGATTACCTTGTTATCAAGGGTGAAGATACTTGGACCTTGTGCTTTGAAACATTCTAACAATCCAGGTCAACACTCTATATTGAAGATTACCTCATTATCAAGACCGAAGGTAAGTTTTAACATGTCTTTTTAATTTTTTATTCAGTATAACTAAAAACCATTAATAATTTTATACTCTTTAGAGGATGAAACATGATATTTTAGATGAGAATAAGAATAAAAACTCCATAATATTAGCCTAACACCCTAGACTTAACATACCCATCGAAGACATGATCAAAGACTGATAAACACATGCACACATGCATACACAAGAGTATAGACAGTCATTTTACCAAAATTAATGAAGAAATATGTTTATTTAATCAATCATAAAGAATTAAACCATGTCTCATTTGATATTCACCTATACGATATTAAGTGTTTAGCTATTAGAACACACACATAATGATAGAGATAACAAAACCAAATAATCAGCTGCATTCCTCTAATATTCAATCCTAATGATACTTCTGGTGTGTCAGGACTTCTAGATCTTCTTAGAGAATATGGATGTCCTACAAGCTTTTTTATTTTGTCTTTCCTAGCTCTATATTTATAATTTTTAAAGTGATGTTATGTACGACCTATGAGTGCACATACGACTCATAGTGTTTCCTAGATGTGTATCGTTATGGCCCGTTTGTGGTCATACGGCCCACAAGTGGTCTTCTATCTTTTTTTACAACTTTAGTCCTTCATCTCTCATGATCCATTTGGTTTTCATTTAAATCTTCATCAAACATGCAAATACACTTATGACACGAATTAATACTATTAAACACATATTTGCAATAGAAGATGAATAAACTAAACTCTTATCTGGGTTATCTGTATATGCATTTTAAGCACATCATATTGTGACCTTTGTCATTGTGGAACTTATGATGCATGTTTAGATAACATGACACATGTAGGTTTAGGGGAGGTAGGTTGGTTATTGAACTTGACATTTTATGTGGCCAAAATATTATTCCACCTATTTGATCCCTCAACAAGAGCTTTTCTCCGCCCACGGGTTAATTGCTAACACATTATGTCGAAACGTAATTGCACTTGCATCATAGTAAGCTAATACATAGTGAGCTAAAGTGATACGGGTTGGCCCATTGAAAGAAGTCCCAACTTCCGCTACTCAAGTCGTGTTGCTTAGTGCCGAAAGATTAGTCATGCCACTTACCACGAGTGAAACTTTATAAAACTCATGTCATGCCGCGGGAAGGAACACCATCAAACTCACGCCGTGTAGCATTTAGAAAACAACTCTATCTTTTTTAATGAGTTTTTGTAACTACTTACAATACGCAAATGAGTTTTCTTGAGTCTGTACTCACTCAAAAACACCATCAACCAGAAAATCAATCACTTTAAGAAAACTCATTTTAAGTCAAGTATGAATTTAATATCTTAAAAATCATAAACTTAAACCCTCACTCCTATAATATTAAACCAGAAAATCATCTTGAAAAGAAAAAGAAAAATTACCTTTACTATCTATATAGACTCTAATAAAACAAGATTTTTAGAGTTATATGTCTTTTTATTAGACTATCAAACTTACACGTGGCATGCTCTCATCCCACCTCCGTTTCCTAAGCCCGCCTAAATATCTTGACCCGCTTTTATTTTTAAGGTTGATCGTTTTAGCTTGGATACTACCCGGTTGCTCTCATCCCCTTTTCTTCTTTCTTAACAAAAACCCTAGATCCAAACACCATCTTCTATCATCGCGCATACCAAATCGATCTAACACCAGCTTCATTTCTTCCTATCTTTCAATCTTCTTCCTAAACCAGAACTCTTTATCTGAATTGACATCTACTAATTTCCTTATCATTATCTTGTAATGAGGTTGAAGTTCGATTTCGTTTTAATCGATTGTGTGATTTTTCGTTGGTTACTAATCTTCTATTCATCATTGATATTGTTTTCACATATGATTTTAATTATGATGTGCAAGTTCATTTTAATTTTGATGAGATTACTTTTGCTTGAAGAATGATTGCCCTAAACTATGTTCAGTTACATCTGTTTTATTAGGGATTTGGAGAATACATATTCAATAATCAAGAATTTGGAGAATGCATTGCAGTTAGTTTTCTCGATGGTTTACTAAACCTTTCATTGCTTGATTTGTTTTATGAGATTGGATTTTGATTTTAATCGGAAGAAGTTTTTTATGTGTTTCATGCAATCGGAGATTTTATCATGCATTCATTATCACTATATTAGTTTTCTAGAGATGAAACCACACACCTCTAAAACCGCTCCATGTTTGTAATCGATCTCGGCCATTGCTTTGTTCGCAGGTACGAAGATGATGAAAATTTTACTTCATGTGTACTTTTCCTGCCTACATTTGTCTTTTTAATCTCATTTTCATTCATTTGACCATTTAGAACCCTAACTCCCACTAATGCAGTTGTGGTGTCGATTGTATGTGTGTTTTTATCAATGTTTTCAGAACCGGATCAGACGTCGAACCGGACGCCTTACTGGTTTGGTGGTCGGACCGGTTGGACCGGATTTAACTATATTTAATTATATTTATATACTTAATTAAATATAAGTAATTTATATATGATTTATATATATATTTTATAGCTATATATAAATTTAATTATATTTGTATATCTGACGTACTAATTTATGGTTTAACACCCTGTTTTTACCCATTAAAATTAAAAATAAAAAAACCCAAAAACCGGCCCGGTTTCCCGGTCCAACCAGCGGTTCAGGACGAACCGGCCGGTTCGACCACTTTAAAACGATTCATACTAGACCGGACCGGACCAGGCACCAATTCGCGGTCTGACCGGCCGGTCCGATCCGGTCTCAACAACATTGGTTTTTATAACTATGGGTGTGGATTCTAGTTTAAAATATGCACGTGTAATTAAAGTTTAATATTTTTATTTTCTAATTTTTTTATCCAAAACTTGATTAATTGTTGGTTTAGGTGTTGGATGGATGCCAAAAGAATTTTGGTGATTCATGAAAAGTTATGGAAGCCGATTGCAGTTAACCATATGTAACACCCGGTTATATTTTTTCTAAAGAGAGAATAAGAAATGAAGAATAAAAGTAGGAAATGCAATTTAACCCAAGTTGAGGGGTTAAGTGTAAAAAAGGACAAAAGTACAAAAAGTTGGTGTAAAGATGGGCATGGCCGCCCACCCTCTCTTCACATCACCTTTTCTCCTTCGGATTAGAGAGAGGGAGCAGAAAACTACGGGTTTGAAGAAGAAGAAGAAGAGGAGGCTGAATTCAATGTAAGAATTCGAAGTTTTTAAGTGTTTGTGTTGGGTTTTGTCTCGGGTATGTGCTTATGTGCTTGTGTGTGTGTGTTTTGTGGGTTTCTAGGTGTTTGAACTCATTTGCAAACGGGTTAGAAGGAAGATACACCCATAGTTGCACCAGGTGAGTTTCTAGACCCTTGTTTTACTTGTTTTAAACTCTCTTTGGGGCTGAAAATGTATTTAAACGATTTTACAATGTTTATGTATGTATATCCGTATGTATTATGTATGTTTGATGATGTTCCTTAGGTGTTATTGAGTTGGTCATGCTTAGAATAGCCTTGGTAAGCTTAGAACAAATAGGCTTGATGTTTGGTTTCGAAATTATCCTAGAAACATGCTGAA
Organism: Flaveria trinervia; assembly: GCA_025506515.1. NCBI lineage: Eukaryota > Viridiplantae > Streptophyta > Magnoliopsida > Asterales > Asteraceae > Flaveria > Flaveria trinervia. The sequence goes on along the minus strand of CM046457.1, from coordinate 5,959,257 downwards.
CAAAAGGTTTATGTGCCTAAATAAGGCCCATGCGCCTGGAATTTCCTTAGAAATGTTTAAGTGTAACTCATGCGCCTAGAATATTAGTCGGACGACTAAGTGTAGGTCCATGCGCCCAAATAGTACCCATACGCCCGAATGGCTCATGCGCCTAAGTATGCCCAACTGCCCAAACCCTATGCGCCTAAGTGTTCATGCGTCCGAATGGACCATACGCCCGAATATTGCCCATGCGTCCGAATAGCTCATGCGCCTAAGAGTTGAAATGGTTAAGTATTGGCTCATGCGTCTGCATAGTGATGAAACGCCCAAACAGGGCTCATGGGCCCAAATAGTGTCAAAACGCTTAAACACTTAGAATTTATTATAGAATTTTTGGGAGTCTGTGCTTTTAGGGTTTTGACCGAGGTTTGACTATGGCTTATTAATCCTGGGTTTCATGCATTATTATGATTGCTTTATGATTGTTCTTTTTATTATTATTATTATTATTACTATTAGTATGTGATTTTACGTGGTGTGTTTATTATCGTAACGTAAAGTATTACTACTAATAATAGAGTGAAAGAGCAATGAAGAAGAGAAGTGGAACTTAATTTAAAATGTTAACAAGTCTTGCAAGCACATAGGAGGTGCATGACCATGTTGTCGTTAGCTCAACTGTGATGCGGGTTAGCTACCCTATTTTGCACACAGGGCCAGTCAATTGAGATTGGCGGACCTTTGCAGCGTACCCTAGGTGTCTGGGCTAGCCTTGTATACAGTATTTAGAGCCCCTTGTGGGAACAAAGGGCCCAACACCATTTCTCCAGCACACATAGTTTAGGGTTTTGCTCATTGGTCCACATAGACAGTGAAAGATAAATATAAAAGAATACAGAGCAAAAAAAGTCATACACTAAAGAGATGAAGCATTACCTGATTATATAGTTAATGCGTGCTCACGTATAAAGAGATGAAGTTTTCATAAAAAGAGTATTTTCATATGTATACCTACAGGAAGTATTTTATTACTTTTAAAACTAGAACTCACTCAGCAACGCTGACTTTCATACATTTTAAGTTGGCAGGTAAATATTGTTGGGGATGGCACGAGGGTGAAGCTACTTGGCAAGAAAAAACTGACATCCATTCATACCTATTATTGTTGTTGTTTTGTAATGCAATTAAACAATTCTTTTGTATTTGGTTAAACTATAGTGTATTGCTCAACAACAGTGTTTTAATGAAATGAATGGTCTTTGATAAAATAATTCCGTTGCTTAAGCTTGTAAATTATAATGTTTAATGTATTTAATGCTGTGAATGACCTACTGTGAGGTCTCCGGGAACAGGGCCTTACAAGTTGGTATCAGAGCCAAAGTTTAAGAGAATTGGGTTAAATAAATTTTTTTTTAAAAAACCTAAACTTAAACTGAAAATGGGACAATATTGACCAACTGGAGGGATGTCAGCCCGAGTAGCTACGTGCCATCAGGTATGGCTTTTCTTAATGTTAACCGGTATTATGTGAGCATGCTATGTGATTTATGTGCCTTTAGTAGGTTTAGATGCTGATTAAGTCAGGATAGGAAATGCTTGGGGTATGAAGAGTAAAGTAAGTGGCTAATCACAACTTGTAACACCCGGAAATGCTTAGTAGGTTAGAAGCCGGTGAAGAAAGAAAAGAAAATAAAGTTCAAAGTCAAGGGACCAAACTCGCCAACGAAAAAAAGTTGGGAAATATGGTGATATTAGTAGGGAGAGGGCAGCCCACTCTCCCCACACACCCCACATTTCAGATTTCATAGAGAGAAGAAGAGAGAAAGGAGAAAAAGTTGGTTCGAGTTAGTTCGGGTCGCCAAAATCATCATGTAGCAAGCCAAATCGAAGCTCTTGTCGTTGTGCTTGTTTGTGTGAGTTCTAGAACCCCACTTTTACTTGTTTTCAAACGATTTTGGGGCTGGAAAACATCTGAAATCGGGTTTTTGGGTACGTGTATGTTGACCCGTTTGTGTATGTGTACGTGTATGTATGATGCGTTTATGGCTTGATTGTGAGCTTGTGTGTGCTTGAATGGTGTCGTGGTATGCATCCCTAAGGTTTAGGATGGTCGATTTGGGCTTAAAATGGGCTTAGAGGAGTTTGGAGGCCGAAAACCCTCGGCTGCAGTCGGGATGAACTGCATTCTGCATCAGTTAGGGCTAGGCGGCCGACTGGAGGCCGAATGGAGGCCATACGGCCGATTAGGGTGCGATTGGGGTCCATTCGCACGATTGAATGTCCATTCGCACGATTGAAGGGCCAGTCGCATGGGGGTCATGCGACTGAAGGTCCAGTCGCATAAGTGCTCATCCGCATTAATCCTATTCGCATGAGGTCTGTCCGCATTGATCATTCGCACGACTGGATGTTCATTCCCATAGGTGTTCATCCGTATTAGTTCATTCGCATGATGTTCAGTCTCATGGAGGCCATGCGACTGAAGGGTGTCCATACGCCCGAGTAGGGCTGTCACACCCGAGGAAAGTGTAGTTTGACTTCTGACTTTCGGGGAAAAGTGCAGGTGTAAGTTTTGACGTAAAGGTTCCTGTAAGAGCATGTAAGATGACGATTGGGGCCTTAGAGAGCATGTTGGGCATGACGATGATGATGTTGCATGTTAGGGCTTGTTATGTATGCATGATGTTGCCCTGTATGATAATGATAAACGTGTATGATATGTTCCTTAATATGATGTATGTTATCTTTCTTGTGGCCTTATGTGTCATGTTAATGAATAAATGAAGTATTATGTAACGTAAAGTGAAAGATAATGAAAGGGGAACATAAAGTAAGAATGCATGCATTATTGAATGATGAACGAATGAAGGAAAGGCTTGCAAGCACATATATGAGGTGAGCAACTCGATGGTTGCAAGAGACTCGGATAGCGTGCCATCGATGAGAATGGCAATGAGATGAGCAGCCCTGTTGTTGCAACAGACTCGTATTGTATGCAATCCTTGAGATTGCTATGAGGTGAGCACCCCTACGGTTGCAACAGACTCGGAAAACGCGTTATTGTGTAGTTGCCATGAGGTGAGCCACCCTATGGTTGCAAGAGACTCGGATAGCATGCTATTGTTGAGATTGGCAAATGGGGTGAGCAACTCTATGGTTGCAACATACTCGAATGGCGCGAAGTCGTTGGGATTGTTAATGAGGTGAGCGACCTTGTTGTCGCAACAGACTCGAAGGAACAAAAGTATATATGAATGAAAGATTTTGTATGAAAGAACGAAGTATGAATGAACGTAAATGAATTATCGGAATAATGTACAGAACAGGATCTTGGTCATTCGACCTCAGTAATCATGGCTGAGTGCCACGAAGAGGGTAAAGTATGATCGGATCTAGATAGAGAAGTGAACGATAATGTAACACGTTGAATGAGCAATGTTACTGAACGGAATGATGAGGATAATACTGATATTATCTGTATGTATGTATGATGTATGATCGTGAATGAATGTAAAGTAAGTATGTTTTATTATAAAACTAGAACTCACTTAGCAACGCTGACTTTGATGTGTTTCCATTGGCAGGTAATGATTGCTGAGGATGGCACGGGTGACTACTCAGCTCTTTTGGGATGGCATTCTTTTGATTAATGTTTTTGCATTGTAATGCGAACAAGCTATTTTGTAATGAATGTTGTATTAATTTGCAAAAGCATTTACATGGAAATGAAAGATTGTTTTAGTTTTCCGCTGCGATTTTATGAAACACAAATGTAATTATAGGTTTTATGTGCAATGAGAACCCAACTGTAAGCGTCCGGGGAACGGGGCCTTACAAGTTGGTATCAAAGCCAAAGTTTAAGTGAAATGGGTAAATTTCAAAATAAACCTAATTTTAAATTGAGAATGGGATGGAAAGGGAGTGGGATGCCCATCTGAGTAGCTACGTACCATCAGGTATTTTTTTAAAGTTAACCAGTTTTATGTGCACATGGTATGTGTTATGTGTTGTATGTGGATTTAAATACTGATGTAGTCAGGACAGGTAATGCTTGGGGTGTGAAGAGTAAAGTAAGTGGCTAATCACAACTGCCACTGTAATTAGGGACTTACTATACTTAACATAAACTAAGTTGTTCCCTTGAATGACTGTGTTGGTGTTTGAATCTTTCAGTGTGCGTGTGATGGCCGGAGGTAGATCTTCGAAAGCTTCAGGGGGTGGAGGTCACGGTGCTGAACCACGACCTAAAAGAGGGAGACCCAGAGTTGAGAGGGTGGTTCACGAAGAACCAGAGACCCCTCATCCGGAGGGTGGCGACGAAAGCGCCAATCTGAGAGCCTCAATAAAGGAGGCTGTTGTAGAAGAAGTCCATCAGGTCATGCAGACAATCTTACCGTCTGTGGTGACTGAAGTTATTAAGGTTGTACGAGAAGGGGAAAGAAAAGAAAGAAACAGATCCTCTGGAGAACGGGAACAACCAGAGCCGAAACGGTTCTATCTGATGACGAAGAGGAAGAAGAAGAGCCTGCGCCGGAGACGGCACGAGGATGTAATTATGGGCTTTTATGAGATGCAATCCCCCTACTTTTGATGGAAACGGCACAGCTGCTGCTGCTCACCGGTGGTGAGGGAAATGGAATTTGTTCTCGATATCAGCGAGTGCCGAGAGGACCAAAAGGTGAAGTTTGCTACCCACTCTTTTGTGGATTCAGCTCTGTGCTGGTGGGACAACATTGTCCAAGCTGAGGTAGTAGGGCCATTGGGAAAATGAAATGGCCTGAGCTGAGAAGGTTGGTGATTGAGGAATTTTGTCCTCATCGGGAAATGGACAAGGTCGAAAGGGAGTTCTTGCAACTGGAGGCGGGAACTATGACGCACCAGCAGTACACCACTAAATTCAACGAGATGGCACGTCTGGTGCCGGATCAGGTGACACCTTTGTCACGAAAGATTAAAAGATATATTCAGGTTTGCCAGCGGATTTCGCAGGCACATGATAGCTGCCCGGCCGAGTACGTTTAGGTCGGCGGTGGATTTGGCAGGGAGATTGTACGATCAGAGAACAATGGTGGTGACTGAGGGTGGCAAGAAGAGCGGTGGTGATCGAAACTGGCGGGGAAGAGGTTGGGTCGGGGTGATGCCTCGACGGGTAATAAGAAGGCACGAGCGGATGATCGCCGTGTGGTCACATCAAGTGCGGGGTCGAAAAGGTGTGGCAAGTGTGGAAGGGACACGGCGGGGAATGTAGGTTTGGGTCAAACTTATGCTTCAAATGTGGGAAGGCGGGGCACCTGGCAAGGGACTGTCGTATAGTCCGGTGCTATAACTGTGGTGAAGAGGGTCACGTAAGTAAGGATTGTAAGAAGTCGAGGGCTGAGAGTTCTGGGATGAAAAGAACTGGAGGTGAAGGACCGAGGGCGAGCGCCAGGGCATTTACCATGACACAGGAGGAAGCTAGGACAGACCCTGATGTCGTGTCCGGTACGTTTCTAGTGAACCGAACTATAGCTTCTGTGCTATTTGATTCTGGTGCTAGTAGGAGTTTTATTTCTGCTACTTTCTGTGCTAAGCTACCTGTTAGTAGTAGGCGTGTTGATGTGCCCTTTGATGTAGAAACTGCCATAGGTAAGTCTACCAGGATTTCGGAGATGATAGAAAACTGTGAGGTGGAATTAGAAGGTCACAAGTTTCCTGTTAGACCGTTCGTGATGACCTTGGGTGGTTTTGATTTGGTTCTTGGGATGGATTGGTTGGCGGACTTCGAGGCGAACATTGTGTGTCGCAAGAAGATGATTCGGTTGACAGCGCCTGATGGAAGTTTGGTAACGGTATATGGTGATCGGGTTACTACGATCCCGAAGGTGATCTCAATGGCGGTGGCGGGAAAGTGTATGAGGCGTGGATGTAGCGCCTACTTGGCTTATGTAAAGGATGTAGATGCACTAACACCACAACTGTCTAATGTACCAGTTATGTGTGACTTTCCAGACGTATTCCCAGAAGATTTACCAGGGGTACCACCTGACAGAGAAATTGAATTTCAGATTGATCTGATACCGGTGCCCCACCTGTTGCCAAAGCACCGTATCGGTTCGCTCCGACGGAGATGAAAGAGTTGATGGAACAGTTGCAAGAGTTGCTTGATAAGGGGTTCATTAGACCGAGTATCTCTCCTTGGGGTGCTCCAGTCCTGTTTGTAAAGAAGAAGGATGGTAGTATGAGGATGTGCATTGACTACCGCGAGCTGAACAAGTTGACAGTGAAGAACCGATACCCCTTACCGAGAATAGATGATTTGTTCGATCAGCTTCAGGTGCCAGTTGGTTTTCAAGAATAGATCTTCGGTCTGGCTATCATCAGTTGAAGGTGAAGGAACAAGATATCCCTAAAACAGCTTTCCGCACACGCTATGGTCATTACGAGTTTCTTGTCATGTCCTTTGGTTTGACCAACGCGCCAGCTGCTTTTATGGATTTGATGAACCGTGTGTGTCGACCGATGCTGGATAAATCAGTGATTGTGTTTATTGATGACATCTTGATTTACTCAAGGCGAAGTAGAGCATGCCGGTCACATTCGAGAGGTTCTAGAGACGTTGAGAAGGGAGAAATTGTATGCTAAATTCTCCAAGTGCGCATTTTGGTTGCGCGAAGTTCAGTTTTTGGGTCATGTGGTGAATCCTGACGGGATTATGGTGGACCCGGCGAAGGTGGAGGCGGTTATGCAATGGAGGTCACCAAAGACGCCATCCGAGATCCGTAGTTTCTTGGGCTTGGCGGGCTACTATAGAAGATTCATCCAAGACTTCTCTAAGATTGCTTCTCCACTAACTAAGTTGACCCGAAAGGATGTGAAGTTTGTATGGGGTCAAGCTCAAGAGAAGGCGTTCGAAGAGCTGAAGGCAAGACTGACTCAAGCTCCTGTTCTGTCATTACCCGATGGAAGCGAAGATCTGGTGGACTATTCTGATGCTTCCCACTCAGGGTTGGGGTGTGTGTTAATGCAGAGAGGGAAGGTTATAGCCTACGCATCCCGCAGTTGAAAGTTCATGAGGTTAATTATCCCACTCATGACTTGGAGCTAGCAGCCGTGGTCTTTGCGTTAAAGATTGGAGGCACTATCTCTACGGGACGAAGTGCATCATATTCACTGACCACAAGAGTCTGAAGTACTTCTTCGAGTAAAAAGACCTGAACATGAGGTAGAGGCGATGGTTGGAGCTTATAAAGGATTATGATTGTGAGATCCATTACCATCCGGGCAAAGCTAATGTGGTGGCGGATGCCCTTAGCCGAAAGGAAAGGCCCGAACCGATTCGGGTGAAAGCTTGTCAACTAATCATGACCTCTGATGTGATGAAGCAAATCAAGGAGTTTCAAGATGAGGCATTGAAAGAAGATCACCTTAACTCGGAAAGAATGAGAGGTCTGGTTGGGGAATTGGGTGAAACACACTCGATGTTAGAACTCGATTCGGTCATGTGTGGATTCCTCGTTTTGGGGATCTACGGTGAAGATAATGGATGAAGCTCACAAGACTCGATACTCTCATTCATCTGGTGCCATGAAAATGTACCATGACATGAAGAAAGATTATTGGTGGCCGGGTATGAAGCGTGACGTGGTGGAGTATGTGAGTAAGTGCCTTACTTGCTTACAGGTGAAGGTAGAGCATCAAAAGCCGTATGGGAAGATCCAACCTTTGGATATACCGGAATGGAAGTGGGAGCACATCACCATGGACTTCATTACGAAGCTGCCACGTACTCCGAAAGGGTACGATGCCATATGGGTGATAGTTGATCGTTTGACGAAGAGTGCTCACTTTCTACCGATCCGCAAGACTGTTCATCTGAGAGGTTGGCCGATCTGTTCATCAAGGAAATTGTAACTCGTCATGGTGTGCCGGTGTCTATTGTGTCTGATCGTGACACTCGGTTTACATCTAAATTTTGAAGAAATTCCACGATGCTATGGGGACGAGGTTACATATTAGCACGGCTTATCATCCCCAAACCGATGGTCAGTCAGAAAGGACCATTCAGACATTGGAAGACATGCTTCGAGCATGTGTGATTGATTTTTGTGGAAGTTGGGATGACCACCTACCGTTAGCTGAATTCTCCTACAACAACAGCTATCATGCCAGCATTGGTATGCCGCCATATGAGATGCTATACGGTAGGAGATGCAGAACACCCGTTTGTTGGGGTGATATTGGTCAGAAGGAATTGGGGAGCATCGAGGTAATCGAGGCTACGACTGAGAAGCTTGAAAAGATCAAAGCCTTTATGAAGTAGCCAAAGACAGACAGAAGTCGTATGCTGATAAACGACGTAGGCCGATTGAGTTCCAGGTGGGTGACCGGGTATGCTGAAGGTCTCACCTTGGAAGGGTATTATCCGATTCAGAAAGCGGGGCAAGTTGAGCCCAAGGTATATAGGCCCTTTCCGAATCATTGCTCGAGTAGGAGAGGTGGCCTATAGACTGGAGTTACCGATGAGTTAAATGGAATTCACCTGACATTCCATGTATCTCATCTAAGGAAGTGCCTAGCAGATGAAGATATGATTGTCCTATTGGAAGATATCGAAGTAGATGAACGGCTCAATTATGTGGAGCAACCAGTGGCAATCATCGACCGAAAGGAGAAAAGGCTAAGGAATAAAGTGGTTCCTCTTGTGCGTGTACAGTGGAAGCACAGGAAGGGATCCGAGTCAACGTGGGAGACTGAGGAAGAAATGAGACAACATTACCCACGTTTGTTCGACGAATAACAGGTTTCGCGGACGAAACCTATTTAGGGGGTGGACTTGTAACACCGGATATTTATTATTTTGAAGCCGGTGAAGAAAGAAGAAAATAAAGTTCAAAGTCGAGGGACCAAACTTGACAACAAAGAAAAGTTGGGAAATATGGTGATATTAGTAGGGAGAGGGCAGCCCACTCTCCCCACACACCCCACATTTCAGATTTCATAGAGAGAAGAAGAGAGAAAGAGAAAAAGTTGGTTCGAGTTAGTTCGGGTCGCCAAAATCATCGTGTAGCAAGCCAAATCGAAGCTCTTGTCGTTGTGCTTGTTTGTGTGAGTTCTAGAACCCACTTTTACTTGTTTTCAAATGATTTTGGGGCTGGAAAACATCTGAAATCGGGTTTTTGGGTACGTGTATGTTGACCCATTTGTGTATGTGTACGTGTATGTATGATGCGTTTGTGGCTTGATTGTGAGCTTGTGTGTGCTTGAATGGTGTCGTGGTATGCATCCCTAAGGTTTAGGATGGTTGATTTGGGCTTAAAATGGGTTTAGAGGAGTTTGGAGGCCAAAAACCCTCGCTGCAGTCGGGATGAACTGCATTCTGCATCAGTTAGGGCTAGGCGACCGACTGGAGGCCGAATGGAGGCCATACGGCCGATTAGGGTGCGATTGGGGTCCATTCGCACGATTGAATGTCCATTCGCACGATTGAAGGCCAGTCGCATGGGGCATGCGACTGAAGGTCCAGTCGCATAAGCTCATTCGCATTAATCCTATTCGCATGAGGTCCGTCCGCATTGTTCATTCGCACGACTGGATGTTCATTCCCATAGTGTTCATCCGTATTAGTTCATTCGCATGATGTTCAGTCGCATGGAGGCCATGCGACTGAAGGGTGTCCATACGCCCGAGTAGGGTTGTCACACCGAGGAAAGTGTAGTTTGACTTCTGACTTTCGGGGAAAAGTGCAGGTGTAAGTTTTGACGTAAAGGTTCCTGTAAGAGCATGTAAGATGACGATTGGGGCCTTAGAGAGCATTTGGGCATGACGATGATGATGTTGCATGTTAGGGCTTGTTATGTATGCATGATGTTGCCCTGTATGATGATGATAAACGTGTATGATATGTTCCTTAATATGATGTATGTTATCTTTCTGTGGCCTTATGTGTCATGTTAATGAATAAATGAGTATTATGTAACGTAAAGTGAAAGATAATGAAAGGGGAACATAAAGTAAGAATGCATGCATTATTGAATGATGAACGAACGAAGGAAAGGCTTGCAAGCACATATATGAGGCGAGCAACTCGATGGTTGCAAGAGACTCGGATAGCATGCCATCGATGAGAATGGCAATGAGGTGAGCAACCCTGTTGTTGCAATAGACTCGGATGGTATGCAATCCTTGAGATTGCTATGAGGTGAGCACCCCTACGATTGCAACAGACTCGGACAACGCGTTATTGTGTAGTTGCCATGAGGTGAGCCACCCTATGGTTGCAAGAGACTCTGATAGCATGCTATTGTTAAGATTGGCAAGTGGGGTGAGCAACTCTGTGGTTGCAACAGAATCGAATGGCGCGAAGTCGTTGGGATTGTTAATGAGGTGAGTGACCCTATTGTCGCAACAGACTCGAAGGAACGAAAGTATATATGAATGAAAGATTTTGTATGAAAGAACGAAGTATGAATGAACGTAAATGAATTATCGGAATAATATACAGAACAAGATCTTGGTCATTCGACCTCAGTAATCGTGGCTGAGTGCCACGAAGAGGGTAAAGTATGACCGGATCTAGATAGAGAAGTGAACGATAATGTAACACGTTGAATGAGCAATGTTACTGAACGGAATGATGAGGATAATACTGATATTATCTGTATGTACGTATGATGTATGATCGTGAACGAATGTAAAGTTAAGTATGTTTTATTTATAAAACTAGAACTCACTCAGCAACGCTGACTTTTATGTTTTTCAGTTGGCAGGTAATGATTGCTGAGGATGGCACGGGCGACTACTCAGCTCTTTTGGGATGGCATTCTTTTGATTAATGATTTTGCATTGTAATGCGAACAAGCTATTTTGTAATGAATGTTGTATTAATTTGCAAAAGAATTTACATGGAAATGAAAGATTGTTTAGTTTTCCGCTGCGATTTTATGAAACACAAATGTAATTATAGGTTTTATGTGCAATGAGAACCCAACTATAAGCGTCCCGGGAACGGGGCCTTACACAACTGGCCATTGTAATTAGGGACTTACTATACTTGACATAAACTGAGTTATTACCTTGAATGACCGTGTTAGTGTTTGAATCTTATAGCGTGTTAGAGGATGGCTGGACAGAAATCTTCCAAGACTCCTAGAGGCAGAGGCTGCCCACGTGTGACTAGGAGTAGTGCTAAGGCTCCTGAGACGACCTATAGAACCCTGAGGTTCATGGCCAGAGTGAAGAGAATGAGAATGCTAGCTTGAATGCTTCAGCTAGGGAGGCGATTGCTGATGAAGTACACCAGGTCATGCAGACAGTCTTACCGTTTGTGGTGACTGAAGTCATCAGGGCTGTGAGAAGCGAGAGAGGAAGGAGAAGGAGAATAGAAAGGGATCAACAGGCAAGCGAAGCAGAGGGGAGGAGGAACAACCATGCCTGAGATTGTGTTGTCCGATGAGGAGGAAGATGATGTAGGGGGGTAGCGACCGAAGGGTGCAGTTATGGGGCGTTCCAAAGGTGTAAGCCCCCGTCTTTCGATGGCAATGGCAATACTGCTGCCGCTCACCGCTGGGTGAGGGAGATGGAGGTAGTCTTGGAGATCAGTGAGTGCCGTGAGAACCAAAAGGTAAAGTTCGCGACTCACTCTTTCGTTGATTTAGCGCTGTGTTGGTTGGACAATATTGTCCAAGCTGAGGGTACCAGGGCAATTAGAATGATGAGTGGAGTGAACTGAAGACGTTGGTGGTCGAGGAATTCTGTCCTCACAGGGAACTCAATAAAATCTAGAGGAGTTCTTGCAACTTGAAGCGGGAACCATGACCCACCAGCAGTACACCACCAAATTCAACGCGATGGAGAGGCTGGTGCCGGATCATGTGACGCCGGTGTCAAGGAAGATCAAGAGGTACATCCGGAGACTGTCGGCTGACATTTGCAGGCACCTGATTGCTGCTCAGCCAGTTACCTTTCGATCGGTGGTGGATTTGGCGGGTAGATTGTATGATGAGCGAGAGGAGACTGTGGTGGAGGTGAAGAAGATGAGTGGGGATGGTAAGAACTGTAATGGGAATAGGTTTGGATGTGGTGGCTTCGCTCCAAACAACAAGAAGAGAAAGGTGGACGACCGTGGGGTTTCGTCAAGATCAGAGGTGAAAAAGTGTGGTAGATGTGGAAGGGAGGATGCCGGTGAGTGCAGGATGGGAATGAATGTATGCTTCAGGTGTGGCAAGCTTGACCATATCGCTAGAGATTGTAGGGCGCTGAAGTGCTATAACTGTGGCGGGGAGGGCCACACGACCAAAGACTGTAAGAAGCCGAGGGCAGAGAGCTCTGGAGCGAAGAAGAAGCCGAAGGTGAAAAAGTGTGGTACATTTGTTTTATAAATAAATTTCTCTGAATGTTTGAATAATATGGGGTGTCGTCAAGATCAGAAGTGAAAAAGTGTGGTACATTTGTTTTATAAATAAATTTCTCTGAATGTTTGAATAATGTGGAAAGATTTGATTTTATATATTTATATTTACAATATTAGTTTGATGCCTATCTTTATTCATCCATAACATTGATGATCAACTATACAACATGTAACTAATTCTTTGTTGTTCACTGAAGTTTGGAGCCTCTATACACTGTGGTAAGTGTTGAGCATGATAAGTGTTGCATCCACATTCATAATTGTAAAAGTATGTCGGTAACACTGTTTTTGGTTTCTTGACGAGTGGAGCAAGAAAGTTTAAATGAATATATTCATCTTTAAACGTTGTAATTTGATGTTCCAGCGATGGGTAGGGAAGATTATCATGGCAATTAAAGGATGTGTGGATATAAATCATTTATCATACCTCGACCGACGGCGGAATCATGCGGGCGGACGAATGTGAAACGATTGTTCATAGAACATGGGACTAATAAGTTGAAATAATATTAAATATCATTTTTATTGAACATTACAAGACAATTAAATCATTACAATACAAACAGGATATAAACAACAACATAAGATTTTCAATTAAACTAAGTTCAAGTCCTATATGAGCACGAAGAGATCCTCAAGTACCAAACCTGAAACATGTTAAAAAAATAAAGGGGTCAAATTTGAAAGTTTGTGAGTTTCCATGGGTTAAACATACATATATATAAAAGATTTACAAGTAGCAATTCATGTCAATGGTTATGAATTACGCAAGTTTATAAAACACATATAGCTACAATCAAACCTTGACAGTTTACAAGATTACAAGATTACAAGATTAAACGATTAGCTAAGTGTACTTGGATTAACCAAGTAGGCTTGTCAGGCCCATAGATCTATGACATCGCCAGGCTAGCAATAGTTAATGATTGTCAACATATAATGTATCTCATATAATACTCACAATAATACTAATAACCATGAGAAAAAGTAAAGATGAATTGCATGTGTATTTACAAGTATCAAGATTTTTACAAGTGTAAGTTTATAAGGTTAACATGTTTCACCCAAAAAGGTATAAAATAAAGTAAAAAGGGGGCATGGAGAACTCACATGGAAAACTCGCAAATGTAGTAATAGTTGTAGAGTATATAAGAAAGCTTGGATGTCAAGAGTAAAAGGTGATGTCCTAAATGATAAAAAAACAATAAATTGAGGTCAGAATTCATTACAAGAAGTTAAGACGTTTAGAGAATGCTAAAAACCAAAGGTAGTTTGAAAAAGGATATTTGCATCAATTTTAGATTACGGACAGAATGTTTGATATGTGTTTGAACAGGTTTTAAAAATAGCAAATGGTTTCATAAAATTATAAAAATTTATACCTGACTAGTTCAAAGTCTCTCGGACAACTTTTATTCAAAAATATTTTTATGAAAAGATCTTTAAATAGGTCAAAACAGCAGCACAATGCAAAAGGTGCTGAAATGCGCTTGTGAAGGTTATTGTTGAGTCGTCCGATTAAGTTTGAATACGTATAGACTATTGTTAAAATGTTAATTCAATGAGCTTAATATTGGAGTCTGAGTTTACTCAAATTTAGTTTTTTATGATCATGTTATGATCAGTTGGAGTCTGAGTTTACTCAAATTTAGTTTTTTATGATCATGTTATGATCAGTTGAAGTCAGATTATATTCTGCCAAAATTATAGTAAGGCACTTATGTGCAATTTTAAATCTGTTAAAGCATGAAACGGATTAAAACAAAATTATTATGTTGATATATGATATATTAGACTTCATTTGAGTTGTATAAAATATTCCAAGACTTCGTCATAGCCATCACCTTAGGGTAATAATCTTGTAGAATAACCGAATGCGGCGGCATAGCCGTCTATATGCAAATGGGATTCTTTGTTTACGTTAGTGTGTTCTTAGCTTGATTTAGGAATGTTAGTGATTGTTATAAGGTTAGTATGTTAGAAATTTAATGATGAAATAATAATAAATCAAATTAAAAGAGATTTAGTAGAAGAAAAAATAAAAGTAAGAACATAAAGTCATGAGAACAATTGGATGTTAAAATGATTAAAACAATATAGAATATAGAAATATATAATATAAAAGTAATATAAGATTACTTTAGTATTAAAAGATTCTTGATACTACTTGAAAAAGAAAATTTTTGAAATTGATTATAACCAAAGGATGATGAAAGGTTTATGTGAGAGATTTTTAGAAAATGAGCAAATGAAAAGTAAAGCCTAAGCCTTGCTTTTATAATTGAGGTTAAGAGGATGTTATAAATGGTGTTAATGGTGAGTTACAAGTATTTTAAAAGGAGGTTATGATTTTGAAATAAATATAAGATTAAATAAAATAAATAGATAAAAGAATAATTACAATTTAAACTTTTAATTTATTAAAACCTTAATTTTAATTTAATCAACTTATTTTCTTGTAAAATCTTTATAACTTTTATAAAACTTGTAACTTTATAATTTGATTATTTATTTTCAATAATTACAATTCATAATTACTAATAAAACTTTATAAGTTATTAAAATTCATTTTATAACTTTATAAGTTTTAATAAGTATTTTCCATTTTGTTATTTATTGTAAAATGATTTATAAACTTTATAAATTTATGAAAAGAATTATTTATAAATCAATAAATTATTATAAGTTGTATAAATGATAAATTAAACAAATCAATTCACAATATTATTTAAACTACACGTCTAATCCATATAATTCATTAATATAAAAAAATAAGTTAAATAAAAAAATTTATATCGTATGAAAGTTCAATTTTAGTTTGGGTTCGGGTTAATAGCTTGAAAATGACACATGTTACATCATTGATGGTAGGGGTGAGTATGGTCGGTTTGGTTCGGTTTTAAGTTAAAACCAAAACCAAAAACCGATATTTCGGTTTCTAAGTTTTTAAAACCGTTCGGTTTCGGTTTTTTTGGTTTTTGGTTTTCGGTTTGCACTTCGGTTTGGTTCGGTTTCGGTGTTGTTTTTGGGCTTCAAGTTTTTTTTTGTTTTTTATTTAAATTGGTTCAAAGTAATAAATTTAAACTAAAAGTTTTGAGCTTATATTATTTTATTGATCTTTAAACATAATCTATAGATTCCTAAAATTATGTAATTTTAAAACTAATTACAATTAATAAAATATAATAACAAAAAGTTCAATAAAAATAATTTAATCTACCAAAACAAAAAATTAAAAATTATGCTCGAAACCTAAACATATATCTATTTTGATAGCATAAATTAGATAAGTAATTTATAGGCTAGTTATGTTTATAAGTGTATGAATATACTTCAAAATTTACAAGTTTGGTTTTATGGTTGCGGTTCGGTTTATTGGGTTTCTATTACACGCAAAACCAAAACCGAACTAAAAAAATCGGTTTTTAAAAAATCATCGAACCAAACCGTCCGTTTCTTATTGGTTTTGGTTTTTTCGGTTCGGTTGTTTCGGTTATTACTGTTGTGGTTCGGTTATTTTGGTTTCTTGCACACCCCTAATTGATGGTATATCACCCACGATCAGGTACACTCTCCATATCAATATAGTCTTTGCAAAAACCCAATATGATATTATGGTTTGTTGCAATTTCTTCATAGGTTTGTTAAACTGCAACATTTGTGCTAAAAAAAGGCAAAATAAACGAGCTTAAACGAGCTTAAGCAGCGGAAATAATTTATCAAAAGCCAGTCATTTCATTCAAACCACTGTTGTTGAGCAATACATCATCGTTTAACTGATTATAAAAGAATTGTTTATATGCATTACAAAACAACAGCATCACAGAGTACGAATGGATGTCAGACTTTTCCTGCCGTGTAGCTTCACCCTCATGCCATCCTCAGCAATAATTACCTGCCAACTGAAAATGTATAAAAGTCAGTGTTGCTGAGTGAGCTCTAGTTTTAAAAGGAAGAAAATACTTTCTATATGTTGTATAAGAAAATACTCTTTTCTGTAAAATACAACTCTGACTGTATATGCGAGCACGCATCAACTATATGAACAAATATTGTTCGTTCTCTTTACTGTAGGCCTTGTCTGTTCTATAAACTTTTATCTTTATGTTTCACTTTCTGTATGGACCAGTGAGCAACACCCCAACTATATGCGCGATGGAAAACGGGTGATGGGCCATCTATATCCCTCGAAAGGGTCAACTGTATCTCTCGAAAGGGTCAACTATATCCCCCGAAAGGGTTAACTATATCCCCCGAAGGGGTCAACTGTATCCCTCAAAAGGGTTCTGTGTACTATGTACAAGGCCAACCCAATCACCCAGGACATGCTACAAAGGTCCTGCCAATCTCAATTGATTGACCCTGTGTGCATAATAGGGTAGCTAACCCGCAACATAGTTGAGCTAACGACAACATGGTCGTGTACCTCCTGTAAGCTTGCAAGACTTGTTAACATTTTCATTTATGTTTCTCTTCTTTTCTTTATTTCTCTTTCACTTTATTATTACAATATACTTTACGTTACGATAATAACATACCACGTAAAGTCATATACTATAAGTAATAATAATAAAAGCAATAACAATAATAAGGAACAATCATAATCAATCATAACATGCATGAAACAACATCATTAATAAGCCTTTAGTCAACCTCGGTCAAACCCTAAGGCACAGACTCCCAGAAAAATTCTGTAAAAATTTCTAAGTCTTAGGCGCATGGGAACTATTTGGGCGCGTGAGCCCTGTTCAGGCGTTTCATCACTATGTAGGCGCATCAGCCAACAATTAAGCATTTTCACTTTAGGCGCATGAGCTATTCAGGCGCATGGGCACCATTTGTGCGTATGAACACTTAGACGCATGAGTAATGTAGGAGCATGGATACTTAGGCGCATGGGCCACTTGGGCGCATGGTACTATTGGGGCGCTTGACCCTACATTTAGTCGTCCAGCTAACATTCTAGACGCATGGGCCACTGTTCAGGCGCATGGGCTGTACTTTATCGTTTATAAGGTAATCTTAGGCGCATGGGCTACTGTTTGGGCGCATGGATCACACTTAGTTCTTACTAAGGCATTTTCAGGCGCATGAGCCTTATCTAGGCGCATGGATCTTATGTTCAACATGTTTCCGGTATGTTTTCAACCCAATCATCAAATCCATCTGTTCTAAACTTAATGTGGCTATTCTAAACATGAATAACCTATAAGAATTCAAGAATCACATTCATTCATGCACAATACATACGAGCATACATACTAAAACATTTGAAAATCTTTTACATACATTTTCAGCCCAAAAGATGTTTGAAAACAAGTAAAAACCAGGGTCTAGAACTCACCTGATGCAACTTGGGTGTTTCTTTCTTTCTAACCCGCTTGCAAATGAGTTCAAGAACCTAAAAACAACACCACACACGCACACCCGAGCATGAACACAAACACATAAGCACATAAGCATGTAACGGGGATAAAACCCGTCATCAACATGTAAAAACCATGAATTCTTACCTTGAATTCGTTCACTTCTTCTTCTTCTTCCACAAACCGAGAGTTCTCTTCTGCTTTCTCTCTCTAGAACCGAAGAAATGGTGATGTGAAGTGAGGGTGGGCGGCCATGCTCACCTTTACACCAACTTTTCAAAGTTTTGTCCTTTTGGACACTTTTGGTCCCTCCACTTGGACCTTATAGCTTTTCTTTCTTTTATTCTTAACTTCTTGTCTTTTAGAAAAATAACCGGGTGTTACAAGTCCACCCCCCTTATATAGGTTTTGTCCCTGAAACCTGTTATTCTCAAACAGACGAGGATAATGCTGCCTCATCTCTTCCTCAGTCTCCCATGTAGACTCGGATCCCTTCATGTGCTTCCACCGTACACGCACAAGAGGAGCCACTTTATTTCTCAGCCTCTTCTCTTTACGATCGATGATTGCTACTGGTTGCTCCACATAATTGAGCCTATCATCAACTTCAATGTCCTCCAATGGAACAATCATGTCTTCATCGGCTAAGCACTTTCTTAAATGAGATACATGGAATGTCGGGTGAATTCCACTTAACTCATCTGGTAACTCCAATCTATAGGCCACCTCTCCTACTCGAGAAATAATTCGGAAAGGTCCTATATACCTCGGGCTTAGCTTACCTCGTTTCCCGAATCGGATAATTCCTTTCCAAAGTGAGACCTTCAACATGACCCGGTCACCCACCTGGAACTCAATTGGTCTACGTCGTTTATCGGCATACGACTTCTGTCTATATTTAGCTGCCTTCATGAAGGCTTTGATCCTCTCCAGCTTCTCGGTCGTAACCTCGATTACCTAGACGCCTCCCAACTCTTTCTGACCAATGTCACCCTAACAAACGGTGTTCTGCATCTCCTACCGTATAGCATCTCGTATGGTGGCATACAAATGCTGGCATGATAACTATTGTTGTACGAGAATTCAGCTAACGGTAAGTGGTCATCCCAACTTCCTGCAAATTCAATCACACATGCCCGAAGCATGTCTTCCAATGTCTGAATGGTCCTTTTTAACTGACCATCAGTCCCTAGATGATAAGCCGTACTAATATGTAACCTCGTCCCCATGGCATCATGGAATTTCTTCCAGAATTTAGACGTAAACCGGGTGTCACGATCAGACACAATGGACACCAGTACACCATGACGAGTTACAATTTCCTTGATGAACAGGTCAGCCAACCTCTCGGATGAATATGTCTCACGGATCGGTAGGAAGTGAGCACTCTTCGTCAAGCGGTCAACAATCATCCATATGGCATCGTATCCTTTCGGAGTACGGGGCAGTTTCGTAATGAAATCCATGGTGATGTGCTCCCACTTTCATTCCGGTATATCCAAAGGTTGGATCTTCCCATACGGCTTCTGGTGTTCCGCCTTCACCTGTAGGCAAGTAAGACACTTACTCGCATACTCCACCACGTCACGCTTCATACCTTGCCACCAATAATTTTTCTTCATATCTTGATACATCTTCGTGACACCAGGATGAAAATGCCTTAGTAATGTAGGAGCATGGATACTTAGGCGCATGGGCCACTTGGGCGCATGGGTACTATTGGGGCGCTTGACCCTACATTTAGTCGTCCAGCTAACATTCTAGATGCATGGGCCACTGTTCAGGCGCATGGGCTGTACTTTATCGTTTCTAAGGTAATCTTAGGCGCATGGGCTACTGTTTGGGCGCATGGATCACACTTAGTTCTTACTAAGGCATTTTCAGGCGCATGAGCCTTATCTAGGCGCATGGACCTTCTGTTCAACATGTTTCCAGTATGTTTTCAACCCAATCATCAAATCCATCTGTTCTAAGCTTAATGTGGCTATTCTAAACATGAATAACCTATAAGCATTCAAGAATCACATTCATTCATGCACAATACATACGGGCATACATACTCAAACATTTGAAAATCTTTTACATACATTTTCAGCCCCAAAGATGCTTGAAAACAAGTAAAAACCGGGGTCTAGAACTCACCTGATGCAACTTGGGTGTTTCTTCCTTTCTAACCCGCTTGCAAATGAGTTCAAGCACCTAAAAACAACACCACACACGCACACCCGAGCATGAACACAAACACATAAGCACATAAGCATGTAACCGGGATAAAACCCGTCATAAACATGTGAAAACCATGAATTCTTACCTTGAATTCGTTCACTTCTTCTTCTTCTTCCACAAACCGAGAGTTCTGTTCTGCTTTCTCTCTCTAGAACCAAAGAAATGGTGATGTGAAGTGAGGGTGGGCGGTCATGCCCACCTTTACACCAACTTTTCAAAGTTTTGTCCTTTTGGACACTTTTGGTCCCTCCACTTGGACCTTATAGCTTTTCTTTCTTTTATTCTTAACTTCTTGTATTTTAGAAAAATAACCGGGTGTTACATTTTAATCATATGGTTCTATGTTGGATATTATAATTATGCATAGAGTAAATTACTCTTTTAGTCCCTGTGGTTTGGTGGTTATAACGTTTTCATCCAATAGTTTAAAAACGCACTATTTAGCCACTATGGTTTGAAATCTGTCACAATCACCTTCACCGCTATAACGCCGTCCGGTGCTGCTGTTAGTTAACCCACATGTGCTCCTCACATGAAGGGCGTTTTAATCTTTCTCTCTTCATATTCTTACATGTTTCCATATATTTAATTCTTCAACCTCTTTCTCTCTCCCAAGTCTTTAATCAAATCCATTATCATTTTCTCCCTCCCCTCTCTGGTGCACAAAGAACAATGGACAAGCAAAAAGTGGTTATGTGTTCTTGTGGTTCTCCAATTGATGTTTGCACATCATGGTCATCAGCAAACCCTGGTCGGCGTTTCTACTGCTGTGCAAGCAAGGTATGTGGATTCATCTTTTTAGGTATATATTTTAGGGTTTATTTGAGCTCCATTAACTTTTGTTTTTGGTGTAATTATCCAGGGTTCAAGTTGTGGATTTGTTGCATGGGCAGATCCTCCAATGTGTCCGAGAGCAGTAGAAATCATACCTGGTCTTTTGAGGAACATGAACAAGCAGGAAGAAAAAGCAAAAAGAAATGCAAGTCAAAATCGGAAATTGAAACTAGTTTTAGTTGTTAGTTGGGTGTTGTTCATCATATATTTTGTTATGTAAATTGCAGGATTGTTGAAGGGTGTGAGTTACAACACAACAACACAAAGAGGAGATTAACCAAACTTTAATCAAACAGTAAACTGGATTAACCAAGATAAGACACTAAGAACACAAGTAATGTAAGAGACAGAACACAAAGAACACAAGTATATGGTTTTCAAGAATGCAGTATATTGCTTTCTCTATGTTCTATTACAAGTGTTACAAAGCATCAAATAAAAGATACAAGACATGAGATACTTATACTACATCCTACAGCTGGCTATACAATGAAAGCCAGCTGGATACAATTGACTAGACACACACAAAATCAATTGTAAAGTCAAAAGACAGATTGCCTTTTGACCAGTGACTATGGCATGCCATAGCTCACATCCTTATCTATTACAAAAAGGATAAAGTACATAAAGTAGATAGTTACAGACTCAAGACCTCAATGTACAGTTACCAAAAGCATGGACCTTTTCACCAAACCATGTTAGTTGGTGACTTGCAGAGTTGCAGCGGAAAGGTGTCCAGCTTTATGGAACAGTACATCAGATAAAGCATATGTTAAAAGTCTTTGGAAGAAATCTATCTTCATGAACTTGAAGCTTCAGAAGACTTTGTCTCTGAGACTTCGGAAGACTTCATCTTTGGCTTCGGAAGATGTTGGTCTTGGCTTCGGAAGATTTCACACTTAGAGTATTTCTGTTGCACATGTGAAACTTCCGAAGCATTCTACTTCAATGCACTTGTGCAGCATGCAGGAGAGACTAAAGATGTTTAGGTTGCATCAACCTCTTCATTAATCTCTACAAACTCTCCCAAGGCTGATGCTACCAAAACACTTAGAAAACTTCAGATATTAACAGTCCTCATTAGGATGATCACCATTCCTTTCTTCATAAGATGATCAGGATCCTTCAGGCTATCAAAGTGTCTTCTCATGTCAAAGAGATCATGCAGAGGCAACTGAAACATATCTTGCCATGTATAAATGTCTTCAATGCCTTGATCTCTAATAACATGCCACCTTTCTGGATTTGTGGTGTATGTCCAAGACAAGATGGGTCTTCCTGATGCTAGAGGAGCTACTAAAGTTGGAGTTGGTTGAGCATCCTCTGGCTGCACATCCTTAGGTTGTTCTTATTCATCCTGAGGTTCAGAAGAGGATGCAGGCTTCTTCTTCTTCTTAGACTTTGGTTTAGAAGCCATCATCTTCTTTCTCTTTCCAAATTTTAACTGAGAAGACTGGCCTGCAGCACCAGATTGATATTTACTATCTCTCTCAGTTGGGACTTCCTCTCTCTCAGGCTCAGAAGGAGAGGGAGGTTGACCTGCTGTGGATCAGAAGATGAAGCTTGCTGAGCATTAGCAGGAGGTCCGGGTTGTGTTGTGTCTGTTTGTTCAACCTTAACCTCCACTTCAGGTGGGGCCTAACTTGGAGTGGAGTGTAAGTCAGTAAGGACTCCACTCTTAATCTTCTGCTTGATTACCCTGATGTGACATCTGGTAAATTTCCGTTACCAAACTCCGTTAGTTCCGTTAAGTCTTGTATACACGTGTCGTGAGCACACACTAGTTGTCGTTTAACGTTGGTGACCTAATAATAATGGATAATGTTAGTTTGATGTGAATCTAATTGATTATGTGAGTATTGGGTGATGTTTATGTGTTTACACATTAATTTAAAAGGTTAATTAGAAAATTAATCGCGTAACGCGGAAACGTGCCTATTTATTCGTATGTCTTGTGTTTTTATAAAGATAAGATATATAATGATTTTCATAAGTTTATATCTTTATATTATGAAGTTAAAAACACTTTACAAAGAGTTTAAAGCCTAGTTTTTATAAAATACAAATTACAAGGGTTAAAAGGGTAAATATGTAAATTAAAATTAAACAAAACACCCAAACCCTAATCCCCACCCCCCATTCGGCCGCAACTCCCTTTCCAAACCCCCTCCCTTTGCGAATTCGATCAAGAACAAGTTAGAAAGCACCAATTTGATTCGATTTCAAGGATTACAACACATAGGAAACATCAATTTCAAGCAATTACACGTTTAAAGGTTAGATTTTTCAAGTTTTTGTGAGTTGTTCATGGTGGCCGAATCTTGGTTGCGAAATTGACCTTCAGGAGGTCGAATTTGATGTTTTTTGGTGATGTTAGTATGTTAGTTCGATTGAATACATGTTAGTTAACGTCGATTATGCATGAATTATATGTTTTTAGTGGATTGATCATGAACTTTGGGTATGAAGCAAACCCTAATTCGAAAATGCTATGATTATGCATGATGGATGATTGTTTGATGAATGTATGATGATTAGTAGGTTGTATGAATGTTAGGATACATTGATTTTGCAAGAAATTGGTGTGTTGAAGTTGGTGTTCATAGGTTACTAATAATAGTAACTTTATTTTGCATGTGATGGTGATCTAGTGATGGATTGATGTTATGGATGTGTTCATGATGATGATTGGATGCTAGATTGTTGTTATGAATGCTAGAAATATTTGAATGATGTTATTGATTCATAGCTTGCCAAAAATAGAAACTTTTGTTTATGAAGATGGTTAGATTATGATGATTAGGTGATCTTGATCATGTCTAGATATTGTATAGAGCTTGAGATAGTATAAATATGTTGAATTCATGAATACATTGGATGGTTGATGGATGTTGGGATGTACTTTCCCAAAAGGGAAACTTTATTTGCATAACGTCTGAAAAATGATAGCTTGAACATGTTTGGGATGGTAGGAGCCTGTTAGTATGATCATGGATGAATTCTAAGGAGATGAAACATGTTGAATTAGTTGTATGGAGTGTTTTGGATAATCATGGATGATGTTTGGACTTTGATGGTCATGTATGATGTTGGTGTTGATTAGTAGTTAGGACATCATGTTTGGGACTGGAAATTGATTGTTGTGATGTTTGTTGAATGTAATGAATATGGTTATGATCATCATACACGCGTGCGAATCTAAGGCCCCTACTTAGTAGGATTGGCAGGGTTTAGGATGTGAAGTCGTGAGTGGCTTCACATGGCATGTAGTGAGCGGTTTGATCTTTGTGTGACATGTTAGTATGTTATAACTAGTGGATATGTTAATGTTCTAGATTCGCATGACTTGTATGATACTTGGTTGTATGATGATCTAAGTATTATACCTTCTATTTGAATGTTAACAATGCATGACATATGTGTATGATTACTTGAATGGTTTACAGCACATAAAGTCACCAACGGTCATACGGGTCAACTAGGTCAAATATTGTCTGTTTTGTTTGAAATCTTGAGTCCTTGGTTGTAGTGTACTTAGGGTTTCACATGTTCTTTGATTACACGTACTCATGCACTTATATGATCTAGGTAACCTCTGAAGGTTGTCTGTCTATTCTGTTTGACAAGTCAAACTCTGTGTATCTAAACGCATATCAGGTGAGTTCATGCCCCACTTTTATTTACTCTCTTTGGGGGAGATAGCATACTGGTAAATCACGAACGCTTTATGTATTTAAGTTGTGTACAATATTATATAGTGTTGATATCATGGAAAGTCCTCACACTTTCGAATTGTTAATATTGATTAGCGGGGAAATTTGAGTAGTACTACTGGGTCTGACGAGCCCCACCTGTGTGACTCGAGGTCAACCGGGTGCAAGTTGTCCTAATGAACATTGTCACGACCTGTTAAGTCGTGGCAGGAGGCAACAACGTAACACAGTCAGCTTCAATTGTGAAATCACTATGAAATAATATTTATTGTTAATGGACTAGCTATCTGTTACAATACGCTACTTGTACATCTCTATTATTAAGCTGTTTATATTTGAATATCTCTTGAATTCACCAACCATTGTGTTGACATTTTTAGTATGCTATTCTCAGGTCATTAGCTTGCTTGCCATAGGAGCACTGCATGGTCCACTGCATTCTATGACACGGTCTTCAAGACAATTTTATCATTTTAATAATTAATGATTTCTCTTTTGGGAGTGGCACATGTTTTGCCACAATTATACTTTTATTACTTTGGGTTGTTTTCTAAACGCTTCCGCACTGTTTAACTTATTTACTTGGTTGATTTCATTAAATTATGGCATATAGAGTCGTTCTGAGTACTATTGACTGTGATCCTGGTTTGTTCACACGCCTCGCGATAAAACTCCGCAAGTGGATTTTGAGGGTGTGGCACCTGATATGCTCATCCATAGTGGATAGAGACATGGGTCCAAGTCTCCTTTCGGAGAATCCATATAGCTTCAAGAAGCTCATCATCCTCTGCCTATCAGCAGACTTCATGCTCTTTTGGATGATGGATCTTGACTTTGCAGCTTCTTCCCTCATCTTCCTCTTTGTTGTCTTTCTTTCCTTGACTAACTCAAGCTCAAGTTGTTTTAAATACTCAAACTCAACATAGTCATAAGGTAAGGGAAGGAGTGCATATGCCTGATAGAGACCTGTGGCACTCAGGTAGTTAATCATCTTGATTCTGTCTTCTTCCTTATCTACCTGAGGTTCTTGTTGAACCACATCCTCTTGTTTAGGGCTTTCTTGAACTGGTGAGAGGGTAGGCATACCTCTGTACAGTCTTTTTCTTTTTCTTTCTTCTTTGATCTGTACTAGGAGTTCTGCATCTTCTGCCTCCTTCTTCTCTCTTGACCTTTCTAGATCAACCAGCTCATTCATTCATCCAAGGGGAGAGAAATGATATTATCTATGTCATAGTTCCTAGTCTGCAGATAGTTAATCCTGACTACCCTTAACTCATCATTCTGAGTATCTGGTCTGGGGGCAGCCCTGATTGCAAACTCCATGAGTCTTGGAGACTCAGTAGAGGAACCTTCTCCCCTTAGCCTCCTTTTCCTCTCTCTCTCTCTCCTCCTCAATCTACTCAGATGTCATTTTTCTTTTCCCTTTGTCACTCACAGACCTTTGTGACTCAGGGTGGAGAGCTTTGGCCTTCATTGCTCATGCAGCATCTGAGCTCAGGCCAGAGAGAGGTTGAGAAACACCTTCACCAGCAGGTGTCTCAGAAGGAATATGGATCTCTACAGCAGTTGGAGATGATGAGACAGGGCTCTCAGGTTCTAACACTAGGCCTTCAGTCAAGTTTCCCCTATGAAGCTAATCTTAGGTCTGCCTCAACATCCAGTTGACCGATGACATTGCCTGATTGCCTTAGTTCTCCTTCTTAGGCTGAACTCTGCAATGATCCTGTCTTGGATTCTTCTAGCCAGTCTGTCAGCTTGTCTTGATTGGCTTGGGTTGACAAGTGGCATGTTGACTAGATCCAGACCTTCATAGTAGTTCAAGGTCTGAAAATTAAAAACTTATTGCTGTCCTTGAACTCTTATGATGATGAGAGCCTTCCAGTTGTTGTCATACCTCCATCCAATGATGTGATTAAAGGATGATGAAAGTGACATGGCTCTTGGTATCCCATCCTCAAACAGACTCTGTATGAAGAAGTCTGTGTAATCCACATTAGTGTGAACTAGAGGAGGTTGCTGAGAATGCACAATTGCAAATAAGGATGGTGAGTCCTCAATGTCCATTCTCTCAGAGGAACTCCCAGGTTCTGTGGCTGTACGGACTTTCTCCCTCTTTTTGGTAGCATCACCCATTTGCACAGGTGAGTTGGAGGATAGATCAATCACATCCACATGTTCTTGTGTTCCTGGTTGAGCTCTCCTTAAGGGTCTCCCAGCTAGTTTTTCCTTAAGATATGAAATCTCAAGTTGCTGATCATTAATCCTATTGTTTAAGGTAGTCACCTGAGATTCAAGGTGACTGACCTTTGAGACTAAATAGGTGCATGTTTTGGATAGTTGTTGCACCTTTAGTCTCAGATCCCCCTCATCTTCATCAGAAGAATCACTGGGGTGGAGAAGATTAGACTAGAGTCCTTTCTCTCATGACCAGTTCTAAGTTCTTGGCTACTGGATTTCCTCTGCTTACTGGCAGTCTCAGTTGAGATGTCAGTAGGTTGAGTTGCCATTGTTGAGGTCTTAATGATGTAATCACTTGCAGAAGTGAGAGCCTCTTCCATATGGACATCCTGAACAAGTTCAGAAGTGTCCACCTCAGTTGTAGGTGACTGATGTGGGATAGATGTAGGAGACTCGGGAGTATTCATCTCTCTTGGAGTAGGGGAAAAGAAGAGAGACTCATTATACTCACTGAAACCTAGATCTTCATCAGTATAGAAGTCAAGGTTGGGAATTAGTTGGTTGAGATCTATAGGCTGGGGATGATGACTGTCCCCTGAAGGTTGATCACTTGAGTGTTGAGACTCAAAGTGATGGCTTAAAGCAGTAGGGCTAATGAGCTCATCAGGCTGAGCATGAGGAACCTCAACACTGATTCTAGAAAAGATGGGAGTGATCTGCTCCTCAGGAGAAGTGGGAGCTCCAATATCCACTTCTTCCTGTATGAGTGAGTATATGGGGGCCTCCACAGACTGAATAGTCTGAGCAGGGTTCGTTTGGATTTTCTTTGGTAGGTGATGGAGATTTGAGGCTGTGTAGGTGGTTGGAAAGTAGCAGGTGTGGGTTCAACACTAGCTTGTGCTGCTAGGTTGTCACCTTGAGCAATGAGCTCTAACATTTTTGGGACTAGGGCTGTTTCTACCCCAGAGAATCCAACAGTGGACTTTCTCAATGTTTTAAAGATGCCGGGCTTCATCTGTCCCAATTTAAGAATGTTACCTGTTTCCCTTAACTGTGAGCCCAGTTCACAGTTAAGAATGTACTGGACATATCTAGGAAACATGTAATATTCTAAGGAGTCTAATTTAGCAAGCAAATTTGTATAAACAAACTGAGAGTACCTGAATTTGACCCCTTGAACCATTCTATGGACTATAAAGGAGAGATCTTCAGGAATCTGGTCCCATCCACCATGCTTGTTTGATAAGCTGTGAATGACCACATGGAGCAGGAATCTCCATTTGGATGAGACCTTCCCTTTCCTGAAAGTCTTTACAAAAAAATCTCCCTCATATCCCATCTGCGCAAAGGAATGATTTACAGCTTCCTTTGGGAAGAACACCTCACCTTCTTCATCATCCAGCTGAAGATGTCGGTTGATGATGGCCGGAGTGATGAAGATTGTTCTCCCCTACACTGTGGCAGACAGTGCCTTCTCCCCGTCCATAATGACCTCTTGGCAGATCTTCCAGAATTCAAGCAACTGATCCTCATAGAGTGTAGGATCAATGGTCAGGGAGGTGAAGTAGTTCGACAGAGACAAGAAATGACAAACCTCTGAGAAATGAGGATCTTTCTCAGAGCATAACAGAGTAACTTGATTGTGTTGTCTGTGTAGCTGCATGGTAAAGTTGGGGTCATTTCTATGAGCAAGGTCAGCCATTGTGAGGTAGCTTAAGAACGAAGGAAGAAGAAAGAAAGAAATTTTAGAGAGGGTTTTTAGGTTTGGAGGAAGAACAGATGATAGAAAGAGGGGGAAACCGTTGGGTTTATATGTGAGAGGGATTTCAGATAAAGTTTAATGAAAGAGAATAAACTTTGAAATCCGGATATCGGTCCCACCTCTGAAAAAGTAGTTTACTTTTTGCTCAAAAAGTAGTTTTCTTGGAAGTCAAAAAGCTTCCGAAGGTTAATTATCTTCGGAAGTTTTAATGAAAAAGCTTCCGAAGCTAAAATGACTTTGGAAGAATTCCTGAGAGTATTTGATGATTTTGCTTCGGAAGAAAAAATTAAGACTTGAATGCTTTGTATAGAGATCAACAAAGCTTCCGAGAGTTAATTTTTGCTTCGGAAGAAAATGGTCCTCGAAAATAAGTAAGTGTCTAAGATAACTATTTAAGCTTCGGAAGATAAAATTGAAATTTCTTCTGAAGGTAAATTTCTTAGATAGTTAAATATTTTGAAGGTATAATTTTCTTCCGAAGTTAAACTGTATAACTTCCGAAGTATAAAATCATCAATTAATCTGAGGAAAGTCTTCAAAGAAAGAGTTTTTAATTCAAGAAAAACATGAGCTTATGAAGATGATGGACTAGACAACTTAGAACACACAATTTTTTAAGAAATAATAAGAATTAGTTTTAATAAGAGTTTTTAAATCTTTGTTCATCAAAAGCTTTTGTAAACAAATCGGCATATTGTTCATCTGTGTGAACCTTGACTAGTTTAATTAATCCCTTTTCATAATTATCTCTTATTAGATGATACCTGATATTGATGTGCTTTGTCCTTGAGTGCTGCACATGGTTCTCTGTAATTGAGATAGCACTGTTGTTGTCTATGTGGATTGGAGTCTCCTTAAAATTTAACCCATAGTCTAGCATTTGATTCTGAATCCAAAGCACTTGAGCACAGCAGCTTGTATTCAGCTTCAGCAGTTGATGCAGAGACACAGGATTGTTTCTTGCATTGCCATGAGACAACCCTTCCACCAAGAAATTGACATCCCCCAGATGTAGACTTTGCAGTCATATTGCAACCACCATAATCACTATCTGTATAAGCATACAGATTGAAGTCAGAATTCTTGGGATACCATAGACCAAGTGTTGATGCACCTTTGAGGTATCTTAGAATCCTTTTGACAGCGATAAGATGAGACATCTTAGGGTTGGCTTGATATCTTGCACAGATGCATGTAGCAAACATGATATCAGGCCTACTAGCAGTAAGATACATAAGAGACCCAATCATAGCCTGTATAAGTGTTCATCTACACACTCCCCCTCAAGATCAGGACCAAGGGAGTGGTTTCTGGCTATGGGTGTCTTAGCAATCTTACAGTCAGTATATTGAACCTTTTGAGTATGTCTTGAACATACTTTGACTGACTTATGAAGATGCTATCTTCAACTTGCTTCACTTGAATTCCCAGAAAGAAATTGAGTTCCCCCATGGCACTCCTTTCAAATCTGTCTTTCATCAGCTTCTCAAAGTCTTTGCAGAGCTTTGGATTAGTTGAACCAAAGATGATGTCATCCACATATACTTGAACTAGCAATATGTCTTTTCTTGTCCTTTGATGAAGAGAGTTCCATCTATAGTACCTCTCCTGTATCCATGTTTACAGAGATACTCAGACAGTGTCTCATACCACTTCCTGGGTGCCTGATGCAGCCCATAGAGAGCTTTGTCAAGCTTGCAGACATAATCAGGATGATCAGGATCTACAAAACCAGGTGGCTGTTTGACATAAACCTCTTCATCTATCACTCCATATAAAAAGGCACATTTCACATCAAGTTGAAAGACCTTGAAGTTCTTGGATGCAGCAAATACCAGGAATATCCTAACAGCTTCTAATCTTGCCACTGAAGCAAAGACATCAGTGTAGTCAATCCCTCTTCTTGTGTGTATCCTTGAACAACCAGTCTAGCTTTGTTCTTGATGATGATGCCTCTATCATCTTTCTTATTCCTAAACACCTATTTGGTTCTATGGTAGTCTTCCCAAAAGGAAGAGGACAAAGGTTCCAAACTTTCTGTCTTTGAATTGAGCAGCTCTTGTTGCATGGCTTCAACCCAACTTCCATCCTTTAGAGCTCCTCAACTTTCTTTGGCTCTATCTGGGATAGAAAACAAGAGTGAAGACAAACATTTCTTCATGGGTTTGTCCTCTTGTCTTTACCCCGGAGACAACATCTCCAATGATGTTTGTGGTAGGATGAGACTTGTGGATCCTAAGCTGAGGAATCACAGCAAGTTGTTGAGAAAGATCTAAATTAGAAAAATTTAGATCTGGCATAGATGTTTCTCCCACCACATCAGCACACTTTTCAAGTGAAACTTGATCCAAGCAGTGTGTGACATCATTGATGTTCTCATCTATGGTGTGGTTAGTGGCATCAAGAAATCCTTGGTCACTGTCACCATCACCATTGTTGCCTTCCACAGTTGAGGTGTTCTTATCTAGTTGTAGAGCCTCTGAGCTGGAATTTGAAGGCATACCAGATGTATCAGCTGAATTTGTCATTGTTGTGCTGATAGAAACCTCATTTGCGCAGAAGTAGTTCCAACTGGAGCTGAAGATGTATGACTTGAAGGTCTTCCTAGCTCAAATCTTGGGTCAGGATCGCCTGTATTTAAATTTTCTGCCGATCCTGAAACGTTCTCACAAGATTTATTAAAATAGTTGGTAACCAAATCAAGATCAAATAGCCAATCTGGACCAGAACCAGCAACACATGGTGTGTGTTCATTGAAGGTCACATTGGCTGACTCCTCAACTATTCTAGTTCTGAGATTGTACACTCTATAAGCCTTAGCTTGGGAAGAGTATCCAATAAGTGTCCATCATCTGATTTCTCAGCAAACTTGGCAATTTGATCTTTGGTATTCAAGATGGTGCAAGGACATCCAAATGACCTGAGAAAACCAATGAAAGGTTTTCTCTTGTGCCAAAGTTCATAAGGAGTCTTCCCGTGAGTCTTAACTACTAAAACTCTGTTCTGCACATAGCAGGCAGTGTTGACTGCCTCTGCCCAGAAGGTGATGGGCAGTTTAGAGTCAGACAGCATGGTTCTTGCAGCTTCAATCAGTGTCCTGTTTCTCCTCTCAGCAACACCATTTTGCTGAGGAGTCCTGGGAGCACCAAATTGTCTTGCAATACCTTATCATCACAAAATGTATCAAGGTTTGATTCTTGAATTCTGTTCCTTGATCACATCTTATGATTTTGACCTTGTGATCAGACTGATTCTCAATCTTTAAGATGAAATTCTTCAGAATCTCAGGAGTCTCATCCTTAGTTCTAAGGAAAAAGACCCAAGTGAATCTTGTAAAATCATCTGTGATCACTAGATAGTATGAGGTCCTTCCTAAACTCATTACATTGGTGGGGCCAAGAGATCCATATGTAACAAGTGTAGGGGTGTAGTGATGGAGTTCATTTCCTTAGGCTTATGAGATACCTTATGTTGCTTCCCTTTCAGGCATGCAACACAGTGATCATCACTTGTAAACTCTTTCTTTGGCATTCCAGTTACCAGATCATGCTTAATCAATTTATTCATGTTCTTAAAGTTTACATGGCACATTCTTTTATGCCATAGGAAAGATTCATCTATTGGCTTTAGATAGAAAGCATGAAACTTCTCCGGAGGGAGAGGTTTCTTGCAAATCCATCTTGTACATGTTTCCTTTCCTGGGGGCTCTAAGCAGGATATGCTCATGAGGACTGACCACACCAGGCTTAAGAACAATGCACTCATGCTCAGTAAAGATCATGTTATGACTCTGATCACAAAATTGAGATACACTCAGAAGATTGTATCCAAGCTCCTTAACAAAGTTTACCTTTTCAATACTGAGCTTACCATTGTGACCTTGCCCCTTCCAGAAATGTAACCACCTTCATCTCCTCCAAAAGCAACAGGTCCTCCATCAATCCTTTCAAAGTTCTGGAGTAGTGACCTATTACCAGTCATGTGCCTAGAGCAGCCACTGTCTATGATCCAAACATTTTGTTGTCTTCAGCTTCCTGCACAAAAGAGAATGATTAGTTACATCTGGAAACCCAAGCCTTGCTTGTCTTGGGCTCATATGCAGAAGGTAAATTACAGTAATAGATCCTATGGTTGTACTAAGAGGATCTTGAGCTATTGTTGATGGAGAAATCTCAGTCACTTGGTCTTTTTAGACGTCCACACCACCTTTGGAGTCTTGGATTGACCTTCAAAACTTTAGAACCTTTTGGAGTTTCAGAAGTTTTGATGACTGACCTTCGGAAGATTCTGCAAACACTGCAGCAGACTTAGTGCTTCGGAAGAACTCCTTTCTTCCGAGACCAAATGTTCTTCCGAAGAGAATTTTCCACTTCCCTTCTTTTTAGATTTGAGACTTCCGAAGGAAACTGGTTTTCCTTCCGAAGCCTGAATCTTCTTGAACTCTTTGAAGCCTTTGTTTTGGCCATGTGGACAGTACCTTTAGGATTGAAGGGACAATCCTTTGCAATGTGAGTGGTGCTGTCACACATAACACAGTTCATCTTCTTCTTCACAAGAGCCTTGTCTAGAGAGTAAGACTGTCTTTGGTCACTTCCCTTCTCCACCTTCATCTTTACAGATGCTGAGACAGTACTCTTGGGCTGAGAACTGTGCTTAGAGTTTGATGGACCAGGTTGTGCAGCAGTGGTACATAGCAGATCAGTCTTCTTCTTGCTGCTAAGATGAGTTGAGCAAGAACCAGAACTCTTAGCAGAGTTTTGGTTGATGCCTTCAGTCCCTACCACTTTAAACCCTGTAGATATAAAAACTTGTTTCTGCTTAGAGTCAAAGTAGCCTTGATCTCTTGAGCCTTCCTTGCCTTCCTTTTGCTTTTTCTGATCAAGTTCTTTCTCATGGACTTGGTCATCACAGTCTTCACTTTCTCCTCAGAAGGATAGTGGCCCTTCTTGGAATCCTCCTCTTCACTCTTAGTAGAGGGATCTTCACTATCTCTTCTTCATCCTCCTTACTCATAGGATCTATGAGAGGAAGCTCATCTTCATAAGTTCCACACCTAGGAGATCTTATTGACAAGATTGTGTGTGGAGGAGCTATCTCATTGGATCCCAGTCCCTGTCTATTTTGATAGCACACTTTGTATGCAGAGATGAGGATATCATGTTCTTGAAGGTCTCTTCTTCAAGAACACTCTTTTCTGCCCTGGCTTTGCTGATCACAAGCTCAGCCTGGCACTCAGTTAACTTAGTTATAAGATCTTTAATTTGAGTCCTAAAATCTGTGTGTGTCATGTTTTAGAACTGAAATGTTTTCTCTAAGTCCTCTATTTTCAGCTTATAATCATTTTAGTCTTTCTAAAATCAGATTTTAAAATGTTTAAGGACTCAATATCATATCTCAGTTCCAAGTTATAGGACCTGTACCTGTTAACTTTAGCAATGCATTCAGGAGTACAGAGATGTTCCAATACCTTGGCTTCATCATGATCTGCCATCAATGCTTGGTTTGGAGAAGCATCTTCCACCTTAAAGCTCCAGTCAAAGCCTACTTCCTAATAGCAACAACAGCTTGCTGCTTTGACTTCTCATTATGGAGAACTTTGTCAGTGTAGTTTGGTCTGGGTTGTGTTTGGCCATCATTGGTTCTAGGTGCCTTACACTCTCTGGCAAAGTGGCCCATCAAGTTACAGTTGTAACACTTGACTTTGCCTTTGTCCAGTCCAAACTTTCCACTGGTTGCATTGCTTGGAAACTTCCTTCCAGTCCTCTTGTAGAACTTCTTGGCTCTGTGAGTGAGAAGAGCCATCTGCTGGACTATTTCCATGTACTCCAGATCATCTGGATGGATACAGTCCAAGTCTTCAAGAGTGAAAAGAGAGTTGCCACTGCTTTCATCAGAAGACATAAATGCTTGAGAAGAGCTTGCCTCTTGGAATGGGCTTCCTTGAGTGTAGTTCTCTTTTGGTATCTCTGGGAAGGTAATGAAAGGACCCTTGGGTGAGTTGTCAGGGTAGCATATAAGATGATGTTTGGGTTCTATGCTATCCCTTTCAACCACATGTAGGGCTGAACCCATTTGATTGTTGGAGTTGCCAGATGAACCGTGTATGTTCATCTCCATCTGGTAGCCACTGAGAATCCCATATAACTCTGTCAGAGTGAGAGTTTTGAGATTTTCAGTTCTCTTGATCACCATACAGTAGTGTGTCCATTGCCTAGGAAGTGAGGACATGAACTTCCTTACAATGTCTTTATTCTCAAGAGCAACTCCTCCATCCACTAGGGTATCCACAATCTCAACATACCTGAAGTATTGCTGAGTCATGGTCTCACCTATTTTGAAGGTGAAGTTTTCAAACTGCTGCTTTAGGAGATCCTTCTTATTCTCCTTGGCTTCAGAAGAACCCTCATACATCAGTTTCACTGCATCCCACAGCTGCTTTGCTATTTTGCACTTCTTGAAACCTCTGTACACAGAGTTTGGAAGGGTAGTTTGAAGAGCTGTCATGGTTTTCCTGTCTATCTCTACTCTCTTCCTATCTTCATCAGAGTAGTTAGCCACATCCTTGAGGATCATACCAGCACCAGTAGCAGAGGGTGTGCTGGGTATGAAAGGTCCATTCTCAATAGACTCCCACATTCTTGAATCAAGAGACCTGATGAAACCTTCCATTCTTAAACACCAGGTGTCGAACTCATCAAGAGTGATCAGTGGGGACTTGTTCATGGTTCCAGTTTCCATATCAGTTTTGGAAATGGCTGCCATTTGAAAAGTTTGGTATTTGTGTGTGTGAGGGATCTTAAGATGGTGAGATCTTATATCAAGAGCCTGATTGCTCTAATACCAAATGCAGGATCGTTGAAGGGTGTGAGTTACAACACAACAACACAAAGAGGAGATTAACCAAACTTTAATCAAACAGTAAACTGGATTAACCAAGATAAGACACTAAGAACACAAGTAATGTAAGAGACCGAACACAAAGAACACAAGTATATGGTTTTCAAGAATGCAGTATATTGCTTTCTCTATGTTCTATTACAAGTGTTACAAAGCATCAAATAAAAGATACAAGAACATGAGATACTTATACTACATCCTACAGCTGGCTATACAATGAAAGCCAGCTGGATACAATTGACTAGACACACACAAAATCAATTGTAAAGTCAAAAGACAGATTGCCTTTTGACTAGTGACTATGACATGCCATAGCTCACATCCTTATCTATTACAAAAAGGATAAAGTACATAAAGTAGATAGTTACAGACTCAAGACCTCAATGTACAGTTACCAAAAGCATGGACCTTTTCACCAAACCATGTTAGTTGGTGACTTGCAGAGTTGCAACGGAAAGGTGTCCAGCTTTATGGAACAGTACATCAGATAAAGCATATGTTAAAAGTCTTCGGAAGAAATCTGTCTTCATGAACTTGAAGCTTCAGAAGACTTTGTCTCTGAGACTTCGAAAGACTTCATCTTTGGCTTCGGAAGATGTTGGTCTTGGCTTCGGAAGATTTCACACTTAGAGTATTTCTATTGCACATGTGAAACTTCCGAAGCATTCTACTTCAATGCACTTGTGCAGCATGCAGGAGAGACTAAAGATGTTAGGTTGCATCAGCCTCTTCATTAATCTCTACATAAATGACCTAAATGCTTGTAAAGGTCATTAATTTTCATATGTACTAGCTTATATGGGCAATATAATGAATATTTGATTTGGTTAACCATATTGTTCATTCACTATCTTACAAACTATATTACATAACTATGACAAGCTTATTTGGTAAACATATACATAACAAAGTTATTTGATAAACATAATCATAACAAGTTGTGAAAAAAAATAACCATAACAAGTTGGTAAACAACATGACCATTACCATAAACTGTAGTACCCAAAAAACATTGTTCAAAATTACAACCATAAGTTTACCATAACCAAAACAGAACATAAAGTGCATTGTTCATAAACTATTACAAACATAAAAGTCTATCATGTTCCTAAAAGACAACCATTTGACCACAATATACAACCATTTCAAGCAGTCAAGTAGCTGCTTGTGAAGAAGGTTGACTATCATTTTCCTGTCCCTTGCATGACCTTGAGTTATGGCCTTTTTTCTTGCATTTTCCACATGTGACTGTGTTACCAACTCTAGCCATCTTTCCACCTTTAACAACTAGTTGACTTTAACTCCTCTAAACTTTTCTTTCTTTTCTTCTTTGGCCTCCCTACTTGTGTATGATGTTTTGGTGCAGTCGGTTTTGTGGGGAAAGTAGAGGGAGTCCACATATCTCTTCCATTAATTGGGTCAACTATGTTTGCATATACCTTCTTCTAGGTGTCTAATCAGTACACCTTAGACACCCAACTCTCTGGAATACCAACCTCCATTCCATTCTGTGCCATATTCCATATCACTGCAACTACATGCTTACATGGCATGCCTGTTAACTCCCACTTCCTGCATGAACAACTTTTTTCATCAACATTGACCACACATTGGTCCTGTGCAGGCCCACTCACCTGATATTTGCTCATCCCATTCCATATTACTATGTACTCTACAGCCTCTGCCTTGATTGCTTCAAACAATTTTGTTGCATTAGAAGTCAAAGGCCCCTCACACTTTGTTATCACCTTATGCACAACCATTATCCTTCTCATTAAATACTCCCTGATCAACTCTAGACATGTAATAACAGGTTTGTCCCTAGCCCCTACTAGTTGCCCGTTGAATACTTCACATATATTATTTAGAAAAACATCACTAGTGACCTTCCTGCATAAGTTAAATAAGGATTATTAGCATAGTTATTAGCAATATGCAATAGGTAAATAAAATTAAGGGTTCTTACCACTGAAATGGGATCTAGACCAATGCTTTGCTGGTATTTCTTTCAACCACTCATGTAAAGCAGGATCTAGGTTGTATACATCTTTCATGGCCTTATTAAAATGGGGTACTGTTGTTGCACTAGCACATCTCCAAAGCATGCTTTCGTACAAATGGTCCTTCCACCTTAACTTCATGTTTTCATGTATATGTCTTAGACAAAACATGTGTTCAGTACTAGGAAATACTTTTTTCAAAGCTGGTATGATGCCCGAGCATATCAATAGATAATGTGAGTAGGTAATTAGAGTTGAATAAATATAATATTAGAATAAGAAAGTTAAACAAGTATTTACCTTTTTCCTATCACTAATAAAAGTGAAATTGGAGTTGGATGTCAGATCTAGGTCATCACCTAAACATTCTAAAAACCATGTCCAAGAGTTTGTATTTTCAGCCTCTACTAGTGCATAAGCCACAGGGTAAATTCCATTATTTGAATCTAGCCCAACTGTAGTCAAGATTTGTCCAGGGAATGGACCTTTCATAAAACACCCATCTAACCCTAGCAGTTCCCTCCCACAAATCTTAAACCCTGTCTTCAAAGCCCCTATGCATATGTACATCCTCTTAAATTGTTTGGTCTCACTAGATGAATTGCATTCTCTTTCAACATCAATCTTAATTGTGGTACCTGGATTTGCCCTGATGATTCATCAGCATAATCTCTTAATAATTCATATTGAGCTCTGTAATCACCTTCAATCTTATGGATTGCCATGTTCTTTGCCCTGAACACCTTCTGTCTTGATACTTGAATTTGTCATTTCTGTGAATTAGCTCTTGGATTGCCTTTATTGGGATGGTCGGGTTCACAGTAAGAGTTGGTTCTAACTCCCGGGCAAGGAAACTGACTGTGCGCAATCTAATCTCTCTACTTTGAAGACAGTTGTGAGCATTTATGAATGTCTTCACTATCCATGTTTCTTCTTTGTTATGATTTGTAATGTGCAGTTTCCAAGGACAAGTGGGTGTCTTAATACAAAGTTTCTTGTTTGACCCACCAACATTAGAATCTTTGAGATTTTTGGTTCCACTTTCTTCTTGTGAATTTACATCCTTGCCCTCACCGGAGGCACCTCCTGCAAATGAAGGATTTAACCCCTCACACACCACACGATATCTTGTTTTGTCATTTCTTATAACCTTTAGTTGTCTTCTACTAGAAATAGCATAGTTCTTCACCATTACCCTTATCTCATCCCTACTCCCAAATGTTCTCCTAACATAGAAACTTTCATCAACTGCTTGTTTACCTTTACTCTTACTTTTTATATATTTTCTCAATGCTTGTCTCAAAGGAGGTTCATTGTTGTCTTCATCACTTAGGCTATCAAAATCATCCAAGTCCACATCAATGTTTTCTTCAATGTCTTCACTTTCCTGCCCCAAAGGTTCCTCATCCCTAATGTCATTGTCAATAAATGATTTATATTCCTCCATATCAACTCCAACATCATCAATGATGTTGTCTATGTCAACTATGTAATCTGAATCCTCATCTTCATCTTCTAGTATATCATCTTCAGTAGCTTCACTAGTATTATGCTCTACATTCTCATCTTCACTTGCATCCTCAACTACGTCCTCATGACCTGTTGGATCTACATCTTGATAGACATCATGCTCTACATTCTCATCTTCAATTGCATCATCCATAATTACATCATCTTCAATTATCTCATTTTGAGGTAAATGTTGTGACCATTCTACAAATGATTCATTAACTGACCCCTCTATACATGATTCATTTTGAACTGGAAAATTAGTTGACCCTTCTTCACCATGCCACTCTAATGCTAGCCTCTTCCTACAAGCTTGGTAATTTCTTGTGTAATCCTTCTTACCTCAGAAGGTCCTGCTTCAGTTAGTTCCTCAATGACAACTCTACTTTTCATATGTGACATAAAATATGTCTTCATATTTGTGTTCCAATGCTCAGTGTATACGTCCATTACTTTAAAATTCTCAATATATTTCAAGAAATTGAGCACATCACTATCGTTTCCTAGGGCTCTCAAACCAAAGTCTAGATCTTGCTCAGGAATCAGATAATGATAGTATATGACTTCATCATGCGGATACCCTAACTCTTGGATCATTGCATTTATCTCAAGAACAGAAAATTCATCATAATCCACCAAATCAACATAGCTTACTTGGCCGTTGATATACTTTCTTCCAGGGGCC
The DNA here is from genome assembly GCA_025506515.1 of Flaveria trinervia. Lineage (NCBI taxonomy): Eukaryota > Viridiplantae > Streptophyta > Magnoliopsida > Asterales > Asteraceae > Flaveria > Flaveria trinervia. Next base: position 5,919,717 of record CM046457.1, on the reverse strand, counting down.
TTGGCGAATTTTCGTCCATGATGAAACTTCAGTGAAAACAAACTAGGGTTTCCACCTAAATGCAAAATCAACCAAAAGTTTAAAATAAGGCATGTAAACTAGAATGCCTAGAAGAAAATAGAAACTTCAGTGAAACAGAGAAACTTACCATATAATTTGTAAGGATCAACGTGCTCGCCTTTAGGACGAACATACCAGAGCGTGAGCACCCTTGCAACAAACGTCTTCAATAATCAATGCTTGAAGCTTGCAACTTGTTCTCTAATAATTTCGACTGTCAATTTGAGGTTTAGGATGATGAAAGGTCGATGGTGTTTTTTGATGAAGTAGAAGAAAAAAGATGATGAAATTTAGATATAACAAAAGGTGGAAGGGTTTTATGGAAACATGTAAGAATGTGAAGAGAAAAAGACTAAAATGCCCCTCACGTGAGGGGCACATGTGGGTTGACTAACAGCAGCACTGGACGGCGTTATAGCGGTGGAGGTGATTGTGGCAGATTTCAAACCACAGTGGCTAAATATGGCGTTTTTAAACTATTGGATGAAAAGCATTATAACCACCAAACCATATGGACTAAAAGAGTAATTTACTCTTTATGCATATGTTTATGAATTTTGAAGTGTCGGGATAAAATAACTTTGATTATATTTTTTGATTATTTAGAGTGAAATAATGTAAATTTGATTTGAATTTTTTCATGTCATTTTCACAATTTATGATATGTTACTCTTAATGGTTATTTCATCTCATAACCGATGAATATATTCCCGATCTGATGCAGTATCATGTGCTTCAATCTCGTCTTCATCAGGATCAACTGTTTCTTTTGTAATGACGATTAACAAAAGTCGGGGACAATCATTATCAAAAGTTTGTTTGTATTAAAACAAACAATTATATGTTATTTTGTTAAGGGTGAAGACTACAAACATGGTGTAGTAATGGTAACATTACTAATGAGATATAAAAACGTTGTCTACAAATAGATATTTAGACATTTATGAGAAAAGTTTGAGAGTGTGAATGTACTTTTAATATTATTTTTAAACTTTGAAATTAGTGTTGTTAACTTTTCATAATATTTATTTTGTAAATCAGAGTTTAATGAAAGTATAGTTTAAATCAACCGTGTATCACACGGTCTCTAACCTAGTTTTTAAAATAAACAAACTCGTTTTGTTTAATGTTTATACCCCGTCAAACACACGTCAACGACCCAACGCACAAAATGACCTCATTAATTTCACCCAAAACACCAAAGCACAGATCCTCACCGTTCATCTGAATCTTCACCGCAGGCTAACAAAGCCATGCATTAACACACCACGTGTCAAACATCCATTGGCCCATTCAACGTGGCACACAATATTATTGGTCCGATCATCTCAACACAACTACATTTCAGATCTATATAATATTTTGACTCACAATAAACTGAAGCACACACACTCTCATTCTAGATGCTTCATCTCTAAAACAACCATCAATTCAACAAATTACACATCGATTATATATCGATTATATAGATTATATAATAGATTATATAATCAGATCAGAGGTTTTGCTTGTGGAATTTGATTTGATGAGTAAGATGAGATCTGTAGAGTTGTGTTGTTTCCTGTTGATCGGTTGTTTGGTGTCGCAGATTTACGCTTCGTCCGACGCTGTAAGTGAACTGATTTGATGTGTGTTTTGTGGATCTGTAGTAATGGATTGGTGATTGATTTGTTGTTTGGTTTTGTAGGTGTTTTATGAGTCGTTTGATGAATCGTTTGAGGGGAGTTGGATCGTGTCGGAGAAGGAGGATTATTCTGGTAAGAGTTGTTGTGATCTGATGTGTGTTTTGTGTGATTAGTTTGGTTAAGTTGTTGTTAGGGCTTAAGTGGTTTGGGAAATCGTTTGAACTGTTGGTGTCGATAGTAAGTCGATTGAACTTTGTGCTGATGGCCATGTGAATGGATACTGATTATTGAATTAGGGTAAAGTTAAGGGTTTGATTAGGAAACTAGATCGTTAATACTTTTAGGTTTTTGCTTATACATGTACTAGTGTACTGTTGGAAGGTCTATACTGCTGTAAAATTGTTAATTGTTAATTAGCTCTAGAGATTTGAGTGTGTGTAAAAAGTGTAGAATGCACGTGTTTGTGTGGCTTTCATGTTCCCTAGTGGCTTGGTATACCTGAAATTGACATTCACACACAATTACAGACTTAGAAAGATACTGTTTCCTTTCTTAATTCTGATTACATGAGCTTGGCTTAGGAGTGCTAATCAACCACTATATGCTGAACGCATAATAGTAGTTTTATATGCATAATGTTGAATGTTGAATAAGCTTTTGTTCCGTCGTGATATCACCTTTGAAATTTGAAAATCCCGATGGCTCGTTCTTGTTTGGATGGTAAATTTTGTTTTCTCGATGGTCTAGAATGCCATGTTGCTCTTATTACACTCTTTCAGGTAACCTAACTGGTCTAGATATTCAGATTTAGGCCCTGGTTACAATTTGTTTCTTGACACTTTTATATTTTCCACCTTCTCGCTGTACTCCGTTTATTGTTTTAATATATTGTTTGCTTGCCATTTAAAGAAAAAATATAACGTACAAATTGATACAGCACTTAGTTAAAAGTCGTTTTTGAACACACGTAATGTCATGTCTTCAAAAGGGAAGAGTTGAGTTTTGAAAGGAAATACATTATTTCATTAGAAATTTAGAATCCAAATCACACTTTTCATCCCCACCTTTCCTTCCATTAACCATTAAATAAGTACATGAATCCATATGAACCATGTGGGCTGTGGATGGGTATATATGCCATTCAGTTTTTATCTCAATGACCTAAGTTTATATTATAATTGACATTTTTTTGGGGTTCAATGACATTTTTATTCATGGTAAAATAAGAGCGATGAACTTACATGCTGTCTCATTCTATTATCTAGTTCTCAGTTCCCCCAAATTTGTTGTTTAGGTTAATTGGTGTTTATATGCTACAACAAATGATCTTGATTAGTATTGACTTTATTGTTTGCTTTGCTTTGGTAATATGGATAAATTGTGTTCTTCAAACTACTGTTAATTTGATCACTCATGTACTTGTGGATGTTACAAGGCTTTCCTCTTATGGTTTTGGTTTTTCAATATCTGTTTCTGAACTTTATTATCATATAATTGTGGTCCATAGGTGAATGGAAACACTCAAAGAGTGAGGGACATGATGATTATGGGCTTCTTGTGAGTGAAAAAGCTAGAAAGTATGCAATTGTCAAGGAGCTGGAAAAACCCGTCGACCTCAAGGATGGTACAATTGTTCTCCAATATGAAGTCCGTCTTCAAAATGGTCTTGAGTGTGGTGGTGCATATCTGAAATATCTTCGACCACAAGAGGCTGGCTGGACTGCCAAGGGGTTTGACAATGAGTCTCCTTACTCAATCATGTTTGGCCCCGACAAGTGTGGTGCAACAAACAAGGTCCACTTCATCTTAAAGCACAAAAACCCCAAAAGTGGAGAGTATGTCGAACACCATCTCAAGTTCCCTCCATCTGTCCCATCAGACAAATTAACCCATGTTTACACAGCCATTATAAAACCTGACAATGAGCTCATAATTTGGTTGATGGAGAAGAGAAAAAGAAGGCTAATTTCCACTCATCTGAAGACTTTGAACCTGCACTAATCCCTGCAAAAACCATTCCTGACCCAGATGACAAAAAGCCTGAAGATTGGGATGAGCGTGCTAAAATCCCTGACCCAGAAGCAAAAAAGCCTGAGGATTGGGACGAGGATGCGCCTATGGAAATACTAGATGAAGAAGCTGAGAAACCCGAAGGATGGCTAGATGACGAGCCTGAGGAAATTGATGACCCAGAAGCAGTTAAGCCCGACGATTGGGATGACGAGGAGGATGGTGAGTGGGAAGCACCCAAAATCGATAACCCGAAATGTGAAGATGCACCTGGGTGTGGAGAATGGAGGAGACCATTGAAGAGGAACCCGGCTTACAAGGGTAAATGGCATGCTCCACTTATCGATAACCCTGCTTACAAGGGTATCTGGAAGCCTCGTGAGATTCCAAACCCTGATTACTTTGAACTTGAAAAACCCAACTTTGAGCCAATTGCTGCAATCGGTATCGAGATCTGGACAATGCAAGATGGAATCTTGTTTGACAATATTTTGATAGCAAGTGATGAGAAAACTGCAGCTGAAATCAGGGACACCACATGGAAGCCGAAGTTTAAGGTGGAAGAAGAGAAACAAAAGGCAGAAGAACAATCAACCGGGTTCAATGGGCTCAAAGGCATCCAGGTAATTATCTAACAGATAAAAACATCTTTTTTCTTGATTCAACCGTTTACTATTACTTTTTTCTAATTATTTACTTAAATCTTTGTAGAAAACTGTGTTTGATCTGCTCTACAAGATTGCAGACCTTCCTTTCTTGGTGAACCATAAGGACAAAGTTATGGTAAGTTGGTAATACCAGAGAAGGATGTTGAAACACAACCTAACCCTCCATGTTGTGTGTATTCAAAGCTGGGTTTTCTGTTGTTGCAGGAACTTATTGGGAAAGCTGAAACACAACCTAACCTTACAATCGGTGTCATTGTTTCAATAGTTGTCGTGATCTTTAGCATCTTGTTGAAGTTGTTGTTCGGTGGGAAGAAAGCGGTACGGCCAAACTTATCCTTCTCTTTTTTATGATATAATTAAGAATGCTACTATAGGTGGGTTGGATAACATGCCCAAATAGTCTCATGTTGAAATGGGTCAACCTTTTAAGTAGTAGGAAAAATGGGACAACCCTCTTTGGTAAAGTACAATTATAGAAAAAACAAATACTAATATGGATAATAGTAATCGACCCATTGATAAAAAAAGGTTTCTGGATTTGAGAAAAATAATTTTGAAGGCTGAAGAAACTAAAAGATAGTTTTGGGCTGACCTACAACCTCTTTTATTCATTTGACAGTTTTCTTTCAAGCTAATATTTATTTCACCTGTTTAAGTAAAATCCAAACCCAAATCGACCCATTTAGTAACCCAGATTGAAGTTTGTATGCACTTGGAATGGTCTTTGGGCTCATAAGTCATACCATCAACCCCATTAACAAGTAGACGGGTCGAAATGTGCCCATTAATATATAGGTGGGTTATTAAAACACAATGTGTAGGTTGGTTGGTTTATGAATCTGGTAATTTTGATTTACAGACAAGGAAGGTGAACGTGGCCCCGGAAAAGAAGGAAGAAGGAGAGGCGTCAAACGCAGCAGAAGGCGAAGGCGAAGGCGAAGGCGAAGGTGAAGAGGAAGAAAAGAGCGAGGATGCAGGGACAGCAGTTCCTCGCAGAAGGACAAGACGCGACACCTGATCCGAGATGGATTGTTGAAGAATCTATAGGTGGCAATGTTTTGTTGGTATTTTGGATGTTTCAGCTTCTTTTTGTTTTGTTTAACTACACATTTTGTGGTGTACAAGAAAAAGGATAACCTTTTTGTATGACGTTGTATACGAGAGTTTATATTTGTAATCTAGAACTAGAATTAGGGCTACTGGTTATACTAGTTTTGATTTTTCATCTCCAGTTGCTTCTTCTCTCAAGCTCAAGTTGCTTGGGTTATAAAATTAGTGTCACATTACATTTTTTTTCTTGGTATCTACATCTTTACCTGCTTTTCTCATTTTTACTAAATTGATTAATTTTTATAATTCGTATTTGTATGCCATGTTCGATAAAGAAACTAAAGGTGAACTTTTATTAATATAATTTTTTTTTCAAAAATAGAATAATTTAATGAGCATGGAGTCTCTTCGGTGTTTAGAACACTTGACAGATGGCTTAAAACAGAGTATTTGAAAGAGAGTAGGAGAATTCCGTCAATGGTGAGGGCATAAGTTGGATGAATTTTGAGTAAGAGAAGAGATTGAAGCAGTTGTTCATGGTGATCCTGGTGTTTGACAGGAGAAACAAACATCTCCTGTTGTTGAAAGAGTGAGGGTCATGTGAGTTTACAAGACTTGTACAAACAGAATGTCATGTGAGATGTGAGAGGTGAGAGATGGGTTGGAGGTGGTTGGTCTTGAACAATGACGCTGGTGGTCATTTTGGAAATGATGGCGGTGGTGGTGGCGGTGACACTAGAAAAGATGAGAGATATGGTGGTTAGATTGTGATGGCATATGATCATGCTAATTTTTTGTTGTATTATATTTAATCGGTAGTATTGTAAATTCATATCAATTTACACAACACATTTTTAACGCCGTTAGTGTATTGGGTGATTTTGGAAACAAAACTAAAATTATTCAACTGTTAGTGTAATAAATAAACTATTGGGTTGTAACCGTAAATTTCGTCAAACTACATGAACTAAAAGCGTAATTAGATCTTTTTTATCTAAATATATGATTTTCATTTTTGTTAAAATACGAAAGAAAAATATTTTGTGTTTAAACATTAAAATTAATAATGTGGTTGAGCCAAACATAAATTTTCGTAAAAACTTTATAAGAAATAATAAGCACACGATTAAACATTTTAAAATTCGATATTAGATCTTTTAAAGACGTCACCAAGTCAACAACGTTAAACGATCAAATTTTGATGATATTCCTCGTGTAGAATCACGGTTGTGGCAACTTGTCTATTATATGCTAAATACATACCGGTGAGATGATTGTGATAGCAAAGCCTCAACTAATATATACCCTTTCTAATATCGTAAGCTAAATATTATGGAATTTTCTATTATAAGTTAATTATGATGTTGTTCCACGTAAATCGTTAATTGCATTTCTAAGATGATAATTAACAAAGAAATGTACGCTGAAAATATTGTAAGAAATTAAAATCCAAACATCCTTGTTTTATGTCACCGTCATAACATCCGTCATAACATCTATAAGATGTCCTGCCCTTATTAATTCATCAATTGGCTTTGGTTAGGATTCAAGCGGCATAGTTAAACTACACATGAACATAAATAAAGATCATACAAATAGAAAATAAACAACATAAAGATTTAATGTGATTCAGATACGGACTGCAACTAGAGTTTCTTTTCAATATTTTAGTACAAAGATTATATATCTATGACATGTTATATATAAAAATAATTAGAGTTTACAACTTAATGAACAAGAAACTCAAACATGAGCTTAAACCCAAAACCTTTATAAACCCAACAGTTTTAACAAAATAACACGGCATTGGTAGCATATAATATGACTTAAATCTAATGGGTGGATAACATCACCTACAACAGTGTACTAAACAATTTTACTAAAAACCTTTATTTTTTGTAAGAACTTTAAAAACAAATATCAACAACACGTTTTAATCACATGCAACTCACATGTTAATTTCATTTTTTTTAAAAACGTCCATAATTTTTTTCACGACATTATTTTTTCAAAAAAATTCGCCACAATATATATATGTATATATATAAATATATATATATAGGGATATGATCATTATTATATAATTTATAGTTAATTTATATAAAAGGTTAAGTTGGTAAATTCACTATTTATATAAACTAGATTTTTCTCCCCGGCGCATTGCGCCGGAGGTTGGCTATGATTACAAATATCAAAACACAAATAAAAAACACGTCGCAATAACATTCTCTTTTATAAAACCGTAAAGCATTCTCCTCATAAAATTAGTGACTATAACTACTTAAACTATTACTTTTCTAAATTTCCTATAATCGGATGAAAGAGTCGGTTTCAACGTCCACACCAACGGAAAACCAAAAAATCTAAAAATTTCTTTTCGGTTTTATTGTTGGGTGTAACCTACCATTCATCACCACGTTGTTATTTTCTAAAACAACTATTCATTAACGTTGGAAAGGACTAAGTCCTCAGTTGTTTCCCTTAAGTCATTCAGATCGGGCAACATAATAGATTTATCCCCCTGATCGTTTGAAGGAACACTGTGTGTGCTTGGCAAATATGCAATATTGCTATTTACATGGTTTCGGCTTTTGAATACGTACAACAACATCGTTGCTGATGTATTTGTACAAAAAGTTAAATACAAATAGTTTCTTATGTTTTGTAGAACTCTATATCAAATTGTGAAGTCAGTGCATCAAAGTGAAGTGTTTCTCATGGTTGTTTGCTGCTACTTTCATTTGCTGGGTGGGTTATTATATGATGTTCCTTGATTTTATTGTGTTGCTAGCCTCTGCATGCATATAAATTGTAGCTGTTAATAAATTCTAGTAATGTGCAAGTTTTCGTTGTAAATATTTCCAAATCTAAAGCTTGCTTGCTGGCTTTTATTGTCTCATATGGCATAGGTTGTTGTGGTGTCGCTGGAATCATTGTGGTTGCCATGAGTCTGGTTCACTTGTGTTGTTTATTGTGTATCATAGAGTGCCTGAACGGTGTGGACCTGTACTTGAAACCCTATTTTCTTTGCTTCGATAGCTTCTAGTTGTGATAGGATTGTTGTTGTGCTGCTGCAATCATCTTTATCCTCAATTCTGTTATGACGCTCTTACAGTTTCATTTGAGATGATAACACTAATGCGGTACCTGTTTTAAGGAAACAAATATATGAAACATGACTATATCTAGTATTATAAGGAAATAATCTTTGGAGTAAATTTAGGGAGCATTTGTAAATCAGGTAGTCACATATATGTAGATAGAGCTAACCAACTTTATAGTTGAGATAGAATTGAATTCCTAATTTTTAAGAAACTCACTGTTGGAAAAATATATTTAATTCATGGTTTTTTACTGTGCTTTAAATTAAAATAAAGTAAAAAAGATCCCAACAATTAATTCAAATTTGATCATTCTTATGTTATGTTGTTATTCAGTAATGATAAATAGATAGGTAATAAAGAGCTATAACAAAAACCTATTCGAGAGTTATAATCATATATTTAAGTGAACTTAACAAAATAAGGAAACAATGCCAATCAAGGAGTCATGCTTGCATATTTCTGTTATTAGATAAGAATGACAGTTTACCTTAAAATCTGTCTTAAATTTGCTAACAAAAGGAGCTCATATTTTCAGTTAAATGATACTAAGAGGTATAGGTGATAGGAGGGATTCCTTGCATGTTTTAATATATTATGCACATGTTGTGCTAGTTAAAATATATATCTTTTGTAGCATTGTTGGTCGAATAGATACATACCGATACTAATTATGATAGGTATATATAACTTAATAACGCAAATTAAAATTACAAATATTTTCATAATGTATTATAAAATATTTTATAGTTATATTTGATATAAATTTTTTTTAAGAAAAGTATAATTAATTTTTATCACCAAAATTTCTACATGCATTTTTAAAAAAAATATGCATATATTGATCTAACTTGTATAATATGTTTCACTTATAAGAATATATTATGAGAATACACAAAAGTTATTTTTATACTTGTTGATTTACATACAATAATATATATAAATATATATATATATATAATATATATATTATATATATATAATTATTTATACTAAGAAAATTGATTGTCACGAACTTATTCATATAAAATTAAATGTAGCTAGGTTTTATATGTTTATAAGTGTGGCCTTTTAAACTAATTAACTAATTATAATTTTAGATATATTAATTATCTTTTCTTTTATAAAAGATAATAGAATATAATGTTGCGTAAACTAAAGCAAAATATTGATACGGTGATTCTAGTTTTGTTTGATAAAATCGCATATGTTGCATATTAATTTATTATGAGAACAAAAGATTATAATTATAAAAATCTCATGGACGCTTTCCTATATTTTAAAAATTAAAAACAAATTAATAAACTAAGAAATTGACTCACGTAATTAAGTAAATCATTTATTAAAAATTAAAACAAAGTAATAAACAAAAATATGACTCAAGTAGTTAATTTAAGTAATTAATGTTACACAAAATTTTAGCTGTCAAGTATACTTTAATTGGGTTTAGAAAACAACAAAACTAATAAATGTAATTAATATAATATACTAGGGTGTAATTAGAAACCAGACTAGGGTGTATTTAGAAAAACCATATTATATATATATATATATATATATATATATATATATATATATATATACACACACACACACACATACATACACACACACTCACTTATACTATAGCATGCGTTTAAATGTGTTATGAAATGGGTTCCGAGAAAACTCGAAACTTCATAAATCAAATAGTAAAAAATAAGTGAAAATTATACAGAATACACGAGTTAGATTCACTTACAAATGAATTCATTATCTAAATGTGTTTGATATCCAAGGATAGGTTCACGTAATCACTTACCATGAAAATCTAAATCTAAACAAGTGTTTGATAGAATAAAGAATGCTACGCGATATAAAGGGAATACTTACACAACACCTAGGCTATATGCGTACTAAATTATCAACATGATTATATATGGTGCTATATTAAATCAAAAAAATAAAACTTTCAACTTGGAAACTAAATTGTTAATTATATTTTTAGACATTAATTATCACAATTATAGAGTATATTTTGACACATATTTTGCTAGTTTTTGTTTATTTTGTATAATATTTGTTTCGGTGGGATAGAATCTACTCTGGTATGTTTCGATTGGTTTTGTTGGTTTTGTGTGACTGAGAGAGTAGATAAAGGTCTGTAAAAACAATAGAAATCTTATTGAATAAAATTCAAGACTTTATAGTGTGCAGGAAAATTCCTAAAGTTTAAATTTAATTACGGGAGTCGACTATTGGAGCACTTGGGTCGACGAGCGAAGGAGAGGATTGGAATCTCTTGTGCGGTGATTTCTTTACTTTTTGGAAGATATTTTAATTACTTTGATTTTGATTTATAAGTTTTCTTTTTGTTTAAATAGTTTATTCGTCATGTTCGGTTATGACATTTTTAGTTTCAACAATAAGGTTTAGTTTATTTGATTTTGTTTGAACTTATGTTAAATGTTTATGAGATATTTTTGTTTTATGTGAAACTTTTATGAGATATTTTTGTTTTAATGGTTTGTTTGTTTGATTTGGTTTGAACTTATTTGAAACGTTTATGAAATATTTTTATTTTAGTTGCATACACCTAGCTATCTGATAATAGTAGCTGGATCATAGAGAGTAGCCAATCTAGTCCAGTAGCACAATCCTACAAACCAACGATTGCTAACTTTCTTTCGAATAAGATCCGTCCCAGCTACCATTATTCTTTAAACCACATTCTCTTGATGTAGAAAAATCCCCTTTATTTGAGGGTAATACAAAATTAGCTCTATCTTATCCAATGAGAAACTTTAGAGTTCATCCTTTAGCTGTCCAGGCAGTGCAGTACTTCCTCTCGAGCGTATTGGTGTATAGATCCTTCCCAACCAGACAAGAAGCTTATGTTACTAATTGGCTTGATAGTTCAAGTAGTAAAGGAGGTCTGTGGTAATTAGATTGTTAGTAGAATTTTCCACATTAATAATTTTTCTAGTAAAATTATTCAAGATTTAAAACCCTAATCAAGTTTTGATTTTTTATATAAGTAACAATTAACAGTTTGTGTTTATCTATGAATTCATTCTCGTTATAGAATGATACAATCTAGTTAAACACACTGAATGACATGTGTGTTTAACTATAATTGATACTTCTATCAGTGCAACTCTCACGCTAAAATCTGAACAATGTTATCTTAGAGCAGCGGGTTGACTTTAATAAACGAAATACGCTTGATTAGACATTAGATAGGGTGAATATCTGAACAATATGATGTCTAGTATCGACACAAATAATTAATTAAAAAGAGTCATTGCACCATAATTGTTAATGGTCGTAAGCCGAATCGAATCAAGTCATTACCTTAGTGTTGAAATTAGTTTTCATATTTTAAATTACTTCACAAGTTAAATAATGTTTTTGGTAATCGTTTTCACAACTAAAAATAAACAAAAAAAATTCAATTTTTTGTTTCCGGCAAAACCTTAACACTTAACACTATCGCGTGAAGTTTCCTTTACAGTGTTGACATGGTCGTGTCAGCTTGCTGATTTTTTTAATTTTTGTAATTTACTTTTATTTTAGTTTTTAATTAAACCCCCCATCTTAATTAACCAATAATCAATCAAAGTAATTGTGCTAAAGCGTTTTTTGTATTGAAATAATTAACACGTATATCTAAGGACACGAACCCTACTTTCGTTCATACTATTCTTAATGTGTGTGACGGTAAACTCATATTATAATATTTTATTTCCTGGATTGAGTGGATTCGACACCCAACATAAATTAAGTACAACAAACATTGACTTAAAATGACACAAACCTTAAATGAATATATTTAGAAAGCTCAATGTGAAGTGTGGTGTTGGGTTTAAAGATAAAACAATTTGTATCATTTTTTTCAGACTCGGGTCGAACCGGTCGGTCGATCCGTCCTACCGGGATTCGGAGGTTGACCGGTCCAATCCACCCTAAATCGTTTTGTTTTCAAAGAGTCTGCCAAGTCGAACTGGCTTGATGGTCGGACCGGGAACCGGGTCAGACCGTTTTTTTAGTTATTATATTTTAGTTTTATTGGATTTAACTGAGTTTAAGGGTTGGTTCGAATTATGATTTATAATGTTGGACATAAGATTATTGTTAGAGTTTTTATATATAATTATAAATACACATATAAATATCTATATTAAATTATATATATAACTATATATCTAATATAGATATATATAATTATGATATCATCCGGTTTCTTATATCCGATCTGATCGGTTCGACCAGTAAAGTGATCGGTTTGCCGTCCGATCCAGTTCTAAAAACATTGATTTGGAGTTAGCGTAGTAACCTTCTTCTGAAGTTAACATCCGTTTATGACAAGTTAGTATGAATTAACTGTGTTGTTGATTAAGTAGAGCAGATCAGATATGATAACATTTTAGTTAAAATAAGTTCCATGTATTTACTTTTTGATAACTGTTTTATTTCTTTGTGGTCAAAATAAACAAAAGACAACTCATAAAGTGGTTGGTATACATGATTCTCACTATATAATAAATATAAAAAAGTATTTTATATTATCCGTTTTGAAATTAACAATGTGGTCTGAGCAGAAACATAAATTCCCGTAAAAACTTTAAAAGAAATTATACAAATACAATTAAACAATTCAAAATTCGATCATGTTCGATCTTCAAAGTTCAAATAGACGTCATCAAATCGTCAATGATGACAACGTTACATATTATACGACAAATGATAGAACATACAAAGAATCTATTATCTAGAAAAGTATTAAATAAAATAATTTAAATTACTTAATCTTTGACGATATCCCCATCAAGAATTACGAGAAAGTAGACTTTGAATATTTAGTATTTACATTCAAGTTTTCAATTTGTTTATTTGACTTTCTAAGGTCAAAAGTTCTCCTTGTGAAAGTCAAATTTGGTGCTAGTCTTATGAGAAAAGTCTGCAGCAAGTTGTTTCAACTCTTTGACGAGTGTTGGTGCTCCACAATAAAATACACCTGTAATTTCGTTTTAATGTCAGAAAATTAACAAGTTCAATGACTATATATATATATAAAAAAACGCATAATATTTATACTTTAAGTGGAGTCAAACAAGGCAAGTCGAGTTCGACCTGAAACTCGGCTCGTTTGAAATTTTATGTCCAAAACTCAAACTTTGATCGTTTATTATTTATTATATATTAAGCAATATTTCTATATACGTGCTCACAACGAGAACGTATATAACTTATTACGGTCAAGTCTGTTGTGAAACGTACTTTTAATAATAGAATTTGATTTATTCATCGGATATTTATTATATAAAAAGATATTATATTTATTCAGATAAAGGCTCGTTTTGACCGGTGAGCTCCGTCAAATTTGGTATGTAATGCCGGACTTGAGCTTGTTAATTAGATGATCTTCGATTTAAGCTTAAGCTCACACTTGTTTATGCTTTGACTTGATTCGAGCTTTTTACGAACTCATTTCAAGTAGCTCACGAGGGTTTTTACGTGTATACGCGGTTATTGTTAAAACACGAACTAATAGAGAAAATAACTCACCTATACGTTGACCGGTGTGAGCAACAGCGATACGCTTATAAACACTCCTCCAGTTAGGCCTTGCAAAATGCGACTTGACCCGAGTCCCCGAGACAACATCAACACCATTTTTCGCATGATTGAGCGACTGAAGCATCGTGATCAAAGCAGACCGAGCGTCACCTTCTTCATAAACACTCGTGCAGTAATTGTGCATCTCGATCACACCGTTTTGATCTGTTTCCGCCACCTCGTTCATGACCCCTTTGAACCAATCAAACGAACCTTGTTCTCTAGTGACCCAGTAGAAGTAAGCCCGAGTTGTCTTGAAGTTGTTGGCGGCGTTCTTTTTCCCTAGCGGTGATTGCCCATTGGCGCCACTTTCCAAGGCATCGTATTCTTCCTGTTTGGCTTTTGTGTTATTCATGATGTCTTTAAGGATACTGATCATAGGGGTGGCACCGATGCCTAAGCCTACTAGCAACACCACGTCGTATTTCTTGTAGTCCTGTGCTGGTGCACCGTATGGCCCGTCAATGAGAACCTTTGGGAAACTGTTGATAAATAAGAAGGTTAGGAATCGGGTCGAGCTTCTAACAAAAATGTTGTTTTTCCGCTTTAACAATGACAAGTTATGGATGTAACGAGAAATGAATAGCTTACTTCGAGTTGTCTTCTTGGTACTCGGCCCTTAGGAGTCCGCTTTTGCCATCAACGGGTTGCTGACATGCCTGCACAAGACCAAAATAAATAAAAAAAACGGGTGAAAAACGAGTTATGTTTTATCACTAACGGGCCCGACCCGACCCAATATGTTGACCCGTAACCCAATTCACCCAACCCGTCCATGTATTTTTTTTTTTTGCCAAACACAGTCTACAAGGTTCTTTAACTAAGAAACCATACCCGAGAGAAGACGACTTTAAGTTGTCGGGTCCAATCACCGGCGGCTCTAATATGCACACTAAGGTAGTCATCTCCGGGTGCAGAAGTTATTGAAAACGGATGCCTGAATCATTGTAAGGTTCTTGTTAACAACAATTTCGTTACAGAAGTGGTGTTTTAAACAGTTATTATGCACGAGACTCACCACTCAAATGGAGAAACCGCCTTGCAGTTCACAAACATGTATTGTCCGCTTTTGTATTTGAATCCTTGAGGCTTCGACATGTGAAGCGCCAACACGTTTCCGGGGTAAACAGCCACCTTCAAAGCTCAAATAATGTCAGTACAATGTATCATCAATCCTACTTACAACATATGTCTATTTCAATCAGTTACAACAAAAATTTCGATTTAGATTATGTTTACTCTAAGAAGTCAAACGGGTCGAATATATGAACTTTTAGCATAAAACCTCCTAATTTTTTTTCAAAATATTATTGAAATAATATGATCCTCATAATCGTATCTGAAACAATAACTATTCACTAGAAAATCTAAAACATTTGGACAAAAAAGTATTTCGCATCAACCAAACTCGACCCATGCCAAAGATGACTTGTTTTGACCCCATACCCGACCCTCCGGTCCACCCATGTTTTCGTTACCTTTAATATCTTGACGGGCTTGACGCTAGATCTTAACGCCCTGAGTATTCTTTCACTGGTATAAAGCAAAACTGGGATCGCCACGTACATCCACGTCTGATGTAAAAAAACGAAAATATGATTTTAGCCTGAAAATCCCGAAAACATTCATACAATGTACTTTTGAAGTTTGTACTCACCGTCTTCTTGTACCATTCTTTCGTGAGGTAAATTTTGATCCCGTGAACAATGAGCATAACATAAACAATAACAAACAGGTGATGGGAGTACCAAAAAGCGTTAAAACCCGTAAGTTTGTTTAGAGGTTTCGGTAGGTTGAGTTTACCACGCCTTAGCCACGGGGTTGCTAAAGTAAAGGCTATTGCCATTAGAACCACCATTATGATCCCGGTATACCCTACAGGTTCCTTCACATAATACCAATAGGTATCGGGTTGTTCGCCAAAGTATTTAACCATCGGCTCATACTCCTCTTCGGTTGCACTAAGAAGTCGCGGGAAATCACACGTTAGATGTGCAATTCCATGGAGCCCGACTCCAACCGCGATCCCAACAGCGATCACCTAATACACGCGCAAAAGTTTAGTGCAAAATGTTGGAAAAGTAACAGGTTACGTAAAAAAATGAACCACGATACTCACTTTGTGGAAATTGAGATTATCATCAAACGGAACCACGGCACCTAGCTTGGTCTTGTTCCTAAGCCATGTGATGGTGTTTCGACACACAGGTAATAAAATAAGAGCCATGTTTAACTTGAGAGTCTCGGCTCCACCCTTAGCGACACAGACACAATGGCCCATTACATCAAAAGCGGCCCGATTCTTGTACTGAATGTACTTCCAAGTAAACAAACCCGCCATCGCCCCGATCCAAAGTGCCATCACCCAAAATCTTTGCCAGTTATCTTGTAAAAAGTACTTAAAACTATCATACCAACGTTGTATGATGTTCCTATCATTCGGGTTTCTGAGCTTTTGGCTCAACATCACGCTCAAGTTCTTGCTCTCGCCTCTTACGGCTTGTGTCGGGGCTTGTAATAACAATGTTTCCAAGCTTTCAATCTAGGTTTTAGAAGGAAATTTGTATTGTTAATTAAAGAAACTAAATTTAATGAATAATAAAAGATTGTTAACACAAAGCATTTCATATAAGTGTATTACGTAGTTGTCTACTTAAAATTAGTCTTGTATTGAATGTGTCATATATGTGCCCACATTAACTATAACGAACATTATTGGAGCAAAAAAACTTATGATTGTGTACCATGATGTAACCGAGATTGTCAGGGTCTAACTCCTCCATGATCAATGCCGCATATTCATCTGCTTGTTTTTGAATGTTCGATAACTTGTTTGCCGAAGCGCTATAGCTATAATCTGTATAGCATAAACGGTTAACATGTTAGATATGATTGAAACTCATTACCAAAATAATGATATCAAAAACACTTTTATTTAATGTCACATGCACATGTTTTGAAAAATCTAGCACCAAAATTCGAGGGTTTTTCTCGAATTTTTTAAGCTTTTGCTCTGGTCGGCCCACAGTCCAATAAACTGTAATCAAACCGGTGCCGCCCATGGTTCTCGGTTTAACCAGTTTGACTAACGGTCCGACCAGATAAACACAACCACATGGGTTAAAACATTAACAAAACTTGACGATCATTCTATAAGTATATTGGGATTACACGAGAGTACGAGACAATACCTCTCGTACTTCTTCTTCGGTGATCCGACCATCGGCATCTTTATCAACCCTACATTCATGTTCTTCAATCAGTAACAGTGTTCTACTACTCTCACATCAAGAATGAATCATAATAACAATAATCTCTAAACAAATATCATGAATTCTTACATATCAAAGAAAGTTTGAAGCCGTGTGTCGAAACTTTGATCAGCAATTTGGTCCCAAAACTCCTTCAACTGATCTTTGTTAATCAAGTCGCCGGTGATGCTCCGGCGCCGGCTAAGTGCATCAAACAGTTCTCCGGCGAAACCCTCTGAATCTTTGTTCATCCCTGCAAGAATTTCGTAAATTAAGATCAAGATTACACAAGAAAACGAAAACAAAACGAGGGTTTCGATTCCAAATCTGGATAATAATCGATTTTGTTTACCGATGCATTTTCCGAACAGTGATCGGGGAAGAACGCCGGTGGTTCCGGCGGTGAGTTCGTCAACCGCTTCTCCACGGCGGTCCACCCCGCAGCTCCGTCGGTTTTGCTGATGAACTTCAGCCCTTTAAGAGCATGAGTCGCCGCCGACTTCGTACGGTCAAGATCTCCGGCGGGTGGTCGCCGGGAAAACGACGATAGCTTCTTGAGCTCCTCCGACACCTGCCGGAGTCTCGCCGATGCATTTCGCACTACTGATGTGGTCAACGACGTCTTCTTCTCCAACCCTTTGGCTAACAGTGAGAGCTCTGGGTCCTCCACGTCAGCGCCTCCGGCGGCTCTGACGCTGTGGAGCGCCACCGTGTCGTCGCCGACGTCGAAGGTGATCTCGACGTAGTCGTCGGTGTTTCTTCCGCCGGTGGTGCTGCTGCTGTTGCTGCTGCCACCGTCGTCGGGAATGTTGAATCTAGCGCTTTTACGTGTGCCCCTTTTGTTCAACGGACCACTGAAGGACTTACGGTCGACGCCGTACACCTCCGGCGACCCATCTCTGCCGTCGTCGGTACCCATTTTTCGCATTTACAGCAATCAAACAACAGATTTATGAAGAATTAACGAACAAGAATCGATTTGAACTGAGTTTGATTGAAGAATTCGCAGAATTTGGGTGGAATTACGCACTAGTGATGAACACCCACGAACAACAACCGATTTCTACCGAGTTTGATCGAAGAAATTCGCAGGATTTGGGTGAAATTATTGATGGTTGTTGAAAAGATATTTGTGAATTATTGAAAGATGAGACGATTGATTAAGGGTGTGTGATGATTAGGGGTTTAAATAGCGATGGTTAAAAGTAGTTAAAATGAGTCCAATTTCGACAGCTTTTGGTTCGAGAAGGAAGAAGGATCCGAGTGATGACCGTGTGTGTGAGAGAGAATAAGTCAGCGGTGCATTGGATATTATATTAATGTTTTGAATGTTTTTGTGTAACTAAAAATAGTATAAAAGTTCGTTAACGACGTGATTATTATATGTCTTAATTGTAATCAAGTCATACGTAAATTATATTATATTCTAGTTGATTATTCTTGGTGTATGTCTGGTATCAAGCCCCATGCGTAAAATTATATTCTAATGATTATCCGTATGTATGTCTGGTATTATGTAAATTATATTATAGTGATCATCGTGATGCGGACGTGTGCAGGTGAGTTGAGATAAAAAGGTAAAAAAAGACTATGTAATGTAAATAATTGAAATTCAACACACAAGACATATCCGATCAGGATGGAAAGCATGTGGGGCACATATAAAAACACAAACAAATATATTATAGCATAAGCACATATATTAAACAACGTGCACCAAAGAAAAAGAAATTAAAAAGATTAGGTTAACAACATAAGACACATAAAGCCTAATCTACAAGACAATCATACGAAATTCATGAAACGAAAATACAAAAATGCAAATGAATCGGTGATCTGCAATCATGTTGCACTCATGATAAAAAAAACAGACAACAATGAAATAATGATGTGTAAAGAGACTCCAAAACCTTGGTGTTCGATTAGACTGTTAAACAAATTATAGGGATCATCAAAAACAAATTAACCAAATTCTTCTTTTTATTTGATTTTGTGGTGATTCAAAAGGGAAGTTCTTTTAGGAGAAGAAGGTCTAGGGCAAACAAAATTCAAAAGACAAGTTATTTCAGGAGAAGGAATGTTTCAAGAAACTTTGAATTGATTGTGAATTCGATCTTTGTTCCTACAGAGAAATGCAAATGAGAAGATGATGAGATGTGAATACTTACTATATGTGAAGATGACAAACAAACACATAATCTTGTAAACCCTAATAAGTAATACAAATGAAGACATGCGCAAACAATATCACGAACAAAGAGTCAAAGACACCATTAGGTCTTGTGTGGTATGGTGTTGAAAGGGTTTACCCTGACTCTGAAGCACATGTATGGTGAAGAAGACGTTGAAGCACATGTATGGTGAAGAAGACGTTGAAGCACATGTTTGGTGAAAAAGACGTGCTTATGGAGAGGACATCTCCACCTTGTACATTATGCAAAGTGGGTAGTAAATTACTATTAACATCAGTTTCAAAATGTAAATAGTTATATAATATGCTAAAAAGTCGGGATGGTTTGTTTGGGATATAAGAAAGTCGTTGTGTTGTTTTGAAAATACGCATAAAGAGAAATGTAAATAAATCGGAAAATATTTAAATACAAATTTTTTAATTTTTTCTAAAACTAAAAAAATATAAAAAAATATTAAAATGTTGACACGTGTCTTGATCAAAATTATGTTTGGGACAAAATTAATAATGTTATCCTTTCTTAAGTTTCACTTTTTCTAAACATTTATAATTTTTACATACTATACTATTTTTTTTAAAAAAAAAATATACCATAAAAACAAGTATTTTTTAATCTTTAAAACATCTATAGTGTTGATATACAAATAAAGTTTTTTTTATTTTTGTAATTCATTGTGTAATTTTTTTTTCAGGTCAATTTGTAATCTTTCGAATTAATAAGCATTACACAATTACCCAATGAGAAATATATAATGAACCTAAAACATATAAAATTTACATTTCTTATTATTATATTATTCGAAAAGCATCATTTTAAAAAACATAATGCATGACACAATTTTCAACATTAGGCACAATAACTAGCTAAACTCGATGAACAACAATATATAGCTGCTTGACGAATATTACACAATGACATGATAAAGATTACATATAAAACTAAAAAACGTAAAGGAGTTACATGTTCAACATTGTGTTATTTGAAAATCATTATTTAAAAAAAACACAATGCACAGCACAATAATCAACATTAAACACAATGGGTAACACAATGACTAACACTAGACTCAATAATTAGCAATAAACACAATGAGTTGTTTAACGAGGATTACATAATGATCTAATTAGGATTACATAATGAATTGGAAAAAATGTAAAAAAATTACATTTATCTTTTTTTGTTATTTGAAAATCATCATTTTAAAAAAACTCAATGCATAAAACAATGGTCAACATTAGACACAATTGGTAACACAATGAGTAGCACTAGACTCGATGATTAGCAATAGATACAATGAACTGCTTGATGTGGATTACACAATGACCTGATGAGTATTACACAATGAATTAGAAAACGTAAAAAAGGTACGTTTTAACATTGTATTATTTGACAATCATCATTTTAAAAAACACAGCGCATAATACAATAGTCAACATTAGACATAATGGGTAACACAATGACCAGCAATAGACTCGATAATTAGCAATAGACACAAAAGCTACTTGATGAGAATTATATAATAGCATGATCTAGATTACACAATGAAATAGAAAAGATAAAAGAGTTACAATTTCAGCATTACATTATTTGAAAATAATCAATTAGAAAAACACAATGCATAACATAATGATTAACATTACACACAATGGGTAACACAATGATAACACTGGACTCGATGATTAGCAATAAACATAATAAGCTGTTTGATGAGAATTACATAATGATTGATCAGGATTACACAATAATTAAAAACATAAAAAAAATTATATTTTCAGCATTGTGTTATTTGAAAATAATCATTTTAAATTTATATTTTCAGCATTGTGTTATTTAAAAATAATCATTTTACAAACACGATGCATAACAAAATGGTTAACATTAGCTAAAATTATCCGATGAATATCACAATGATTTGATATTACACAATGACTTGAAATTACACAAAAAGCTGACAAATATTACATAATAAGCTGAAATATCTTAAAAAATTCTTCATTTTTATGTATCAAAGTTATAGGCGTTTTAAAGATTAAAAAACGTTTGTTTTTATGGTGTAACTTTTTTTAAAAAAAGTAAAAATTTACGAGCATTTAAAAAAAGAGTGAAACTTTAAAGTGTGGTTAAGACTAAAAAACCATTGGTCTATCATTTAAAGTTTCAATTATTTACTATTATAACACCGAATTTTCTTAGTCAATGGATCTAATATCTAAATGATAATAATCCTTCTCGTCTTTTTTAGTTTTTCCTACCTTTGTACAATAACCCTAGCCAATAAAATAAACATATAGTTATGGTATATTTGGAATTTAAGAAAAATAAGGTGTTATGAAAATAGAGGAATATTCAAATAAAAATCTTATAAAACTAAAAATTATAAAAAAGATTAATATGTTAACACGTGGATTTTTAATTGGGTTTTGGTTGGGTCAAAATTGGTAATGGTCCTGTAACATCCAACCCCTCATACTATCAATACTGTCTGTTTTGTCCACGAGTAGCTTACGAATTTGCTTTTGGTTGTCCGAGTGAAAACTTCCCAAGGAGGTCACCCATCCCTGGATTGCTACCACCTAATCACACTTAACTATGAAGTTTTTCTTTCATGCACAACCATTATGCCCAAAACATATTGGTGACATTAGAGGCCACACATTCTTCATTAACCATAAATCTCTTCAGTCCGCAACGGATGTGAGATTTATATAGAGTGTCACAATCACCCCCCCCCCCCATTTGGACTTGTAACATCTTGTATTTTTTTGGTTAACTAAGAGTTAATTTCATTAAATTCTTGTAAGGACTATTGTTGATATTTATGAAACTCATGGGCTGCTTATGCTTGTTGTTTTAATTTGTCTTTAATTCTTTAATTTGAAAGTTAACAATGTTAATTATTACATATTAAATAAATATAATCATAATAATAATATAATAATAATAATAATAATAATAATAATAATAATAATAAGATAATAATCATAATAATAATAATAATAACGATGATAACATTAATAATAGTAAAATTATAACAATAATAATAATAACTAATAATAATAATATAATAATAATCTTATTTTATTATTATTATTATTATTATTATTATTATTATTATTATTATTATTATTATTAATTTGTAAAAAATAATTAAACTTAAAAAGGTTTAACAGTTAGAGTTAAAAAGTCAAGGGGGCCTTATTGTCAATTTAGAAACTTTAAATATTAAAGTTTGTGCATAAAATAATAATAAACCAAACTACAAGGGGTGAAAGTGTAATTATTTAAAAACCCAAATTAATCCCCCTTTTCACCCCGTATTCCCGGCAGCTTCTCCGGCACCTTCGGCGAGCTCCGGCGAAAACCTAACACCCACCAAAATATCTTAATAATTCTTATAATTTTTTAGACAAATAATATGCTTAGTCTATTTATTTTTTTAAAAATAGACTTAAATAATGATTTAAATCACTAAAATTATTATTTGTTCAACTTTAATCTATATATATATTATATATATATATATATATACTATATTTTAAATGATGATTAATTTAAAGGAAAATCTATTATAAAAGTTATTAACATTCCTTTACACTAAAATGCTTAAATAGTATGTTTCATTTTTTCATGGAATTAAAAACATGATCAATTATTTCATTTTATGTAATTTAGTTAGTAAAACCCCCCAATACAAAATTGAAACCCTAGTTCTCGTTAAAACGTTAAACTTATTATAATTAAACTTAAATCTTGTAATTATATTTTTAGGTGTCTTGTGGCGATTTACGTTGGAACGACGCCTAATATTATTCCTATTAATCATCCAACTTATATTTATTGATCACGTGAGTATATTTCTATACCTCTTTTTATTATTTTTACACTTTGGGGTGAAACATGTTACCTTATAACTATTGCACTTGTAAACTCGTTTGATTCTTGTAAACTCGTTTGATTCTTGTAAATACTTGGGCAATTCACTCGTATGTTATGATTAGTTGAACTTTAGTAATTACCATGTATTGACTATTATATGTGCAATCATTAACTATTGCTAGCCTGGCGACGTCATAGATTTATAGGCCTGACAGGCCTGCTTGGTTAATCCAAGTACACTTAGCTAATCGTATAATCTTGTAAACGTGGAATCTTGTAAACTGTCAAGGTTTGATTGTTACATCTGTCATACATCCCTAGTTACTTGGTCACTAACTTATGACATGAATTGCCATCTTTTATATATTTATGTATGAAACTATAGAAATCTCACCAACATTATGTTGACCTTTTATTTTTAACATGTTTCAGGAAACATGCAGTTTGATTGTCCTCTTTGAAGCTTATTCACATCTAGGAATTGACCTAGTTAAATAAATAAGTTGTCTTGAATTATTTCATGTTACGTTATGTTGTTTTCTTATTTGAGACTTATGATTGTAATTTACCTTTGAAACTTATGGTTATAATATTTGGATTAAATAATAGCGTTATGTGGTTGTGAACAATCTTAACCCTCACATCTCGACGATTCTGCCATTAAGGCTGGGGTGTGTCAGATTGGTATCAGAGCCCATAACTATAGGAATTTAGGTTATTAGAAATGGTGACCTAGACTATAGCATATGCATGAACCTTATAGAATCATATTTCTATTCTTGTAAAAATATATGGTTTCCATGCTACATAATGTTATGTCTTCTTATGTGCAACTTGATGCCTTAGCATAGGATTGCCTTATGACTGCTAACACATTGTTACTTGTCTCCCCTAGACTTATTCTTGATTCTTTGATTCTCCCCGACAAATAAAACTTCTTAAACTTATTCTCGACGACACGTGGGTTCATACGCCTTATATCTATGGTTTAAATCTTTAGACTTTATGTCTAATCTATACAAATCTCATCAAGATTTTGATTCCATGAACCTAAGAAATATTGTGTGACACATAGACACCTGTATTCTGGATTTCCTGGCAAAAGGCCTTCGGGTTAAGGTAAGCATTTCGCATAAATCCTACGGGACTAGTTATTCTTACCAGGGGATTTCTGGGATGAGTGATAAACTATGGTCAACATACATAAGTTTCTAAGGCAAATGGGTCAATTTACCTTGACGTGTCAATGTTTTCAAATGGTAATGCGTTACCAAATGGAACCATTCCATGTGCCTTAAAACTCTTGACATATTCTTGTTTAAATTACTATCCTTTGTTATCCTCATTCCATTTCTAACTCATTTTGTATATCCAGCATGTCTCGTCACCATGGAAAGCGTGGAAGTTCCGATCGGAACTCGCTGCAATGATCGCCTGGCAAATGGCTACTGTGCTCCCATCAATGGTTGTTGAACTTAGCAGCACTTTAATGGCCAATAACAACAACAACACCAATGGAAACAATAGTGGTGTTGGCAAAAATTCCCATGGGAGAATAACAACAACCAAAACGGGAACAATCGCACATGCACCTTTAAGCATTTCAACTCGTGTAAACCCACTAGCTTTAGTGGAAAAGAAGGAGCCACTGGACTTCTCGAGTGGTTCGAGAGTATGGAGAACACGTTCATCGTGAGTGAGTGTCCCGATGAATTCAAGGTCCGCTATGCTGCGAGCATTCTTCAACAACGGGCACTCACGTGGTGGAACAGTGAGAAAAGGAACTGAGGGACTGAAGCTGCCTTGGCACTACTTTGGGAAGAATTTAAGGACATAATGATCCAAAATTTCTGCCCGAGGAGTGAATTGCATAAGCTGGAGGAGGAGTTTTGGAACCTCAAGCAAGATGGTGGAAATCACTTGGCTTATTCCATCTGGCATAATGAGTTGAGCATGCTCCTACCACACATGGTGGCTACCGTGCCCCGCAACATTGAGAAATTTATCAAGGGGGTACCACCTCAAATACAAGATGTCGTGGTGGGTAGTAGGCCCAAAACTTTGGAAGAGGCGATTACTATCACCGCACAACTCATTGAGAATCATATTAGGGTTGGCACTATGTCGGTGAAAGGTGCCAGAACTGCTGTAAAGGTGACACCTGAGGCTACAAAGGAGGTGAAGGCCGAGTCCTCCTTCCAAAACAAGAAGCGCAAGTTCACCCCGACTCGCAATTATGCGGTTACAACACCAAATGCTCCTCAAAGGCAAGTTGTCGTTGCAAATCAAGCTCTCATGGCGAGAGCTTATTCTGGGCCATACCCGATGTGCAATACTTTCAAGTACCATCACGCGAGTAACACTCCATGCCGAGTTTACTCATTGTGTGGGAAGTATGCACATCTGGTGGCTACATGCCTTCGCGCCCTGAACAATACTATGATGCTTACTAATTGAACTTGTTACAACTGTGGTGAACTTGGACATATTCGTCCACAATGTCCTTGCAATGCGGGAACTGTGCCACCGGCTTGTGGAAGGGCCTTCAACATCAATCCCAACCAAGCACAAGCCTACAACGACATGGTGAATGGTACGTCGTTAAATTTCTTTTAATCGTTCTTTGTCTTGTAAAAATTCCTACCTGTGTTCATCATACCAATAATAGGTCATTACTGAACAGGATGTATCTTGTAAATAGTCATTATGCTTCTGTATTGTTTGATTTGGGTGTGGATAGGAGTTTTGTGTCTTTGGAGTTTGAGCCCATAATTTCTAAGCTGTGTGTTAATCTAGAAAGATCCTTTACGGTCGAAGTCGTTGATGGAAAATAGATTTTCGTTGATGTCATAATACGCGATTGTACCTTGAGCCTTAACGAACACGAGTTCTTTATCAACCTTATTCCTATGCAACTGGGAAGCTTTGATGTTATTATTGGCATGGATTGGTTAGCCAAGCAACACGCGAAAATTCTATGCTTCGAGAAGTGCATTCGAATTCCTTTACCGTCGGGTGATACTTTGAAAGTCTTTGGTGAGAAATCATCCCAAGGGCTTAAACTTATGTCCTGCATCAAGGCCCGGAAGTGCTTAAGTAAGAACTACGTAGCTTTCATGGCGTATGTCATTAATACGAAAGCCAAGGGTAAAGAACTGAAAGATATTCATGTCGTGCGAGATTTTCCCGAGGATCTTAAGGGGTTACCTCCTATACGAGAATTTGAGTTCAAGATCGACTTGATCCCTCGTGAAAACTCTGTGGCTAAATCACCTTATCATCTTGCACTGTCTAAAATACAAGAACTAGCTAGTCAACTGAAAGAGTTGACCGATAAGAGTTTCATTCGTCCCAGCTCCTCACCATGGGGTGCACTTGTGTTGTTCGTGAAGAAGAAAGATGGTTCTTTCCGTATGTGTATCGATTACTGGGAACTCAACAAGCTCACCATCAAGAACCGATACCCTCTTCCTCAAATCGATGACCTCTTCAATCAACTTCAAGGAGCTACAAAATTCTCGAAGATCGATCTACGTTCTGCGTATCATCAATTACGTGTTCACGATGACAATATTCCAAAAACCGCTTTTCGTACTCGATATGGACATTACAAGTTCATGGTTATGCCTTTTGGTTTAACCAATGCACCTGCTGTGTTCATAGATCTCATGAATCGAGTATGTAAACCGTATTTGGATAATTTTGTGATTGTGTTCATTGATGATATTCTTATCTATTCCAAGACGAAAACTGATCACGAGATGCACTTGTGACAAGTTCTCTAACTTTTAAAGAAGGAAAAACTATACGCCAAGTTTTCCAAATATGAGTTTTGGCTAGAAGAAGTTCAATTCTTAGGTCATATGGTGAATAGCCAAGGAATTCACGTTGACCCTGTTAAAATAGAAGTCGTGAAAAACTGGTGTGTTCCCATAACCCCAACCAAGGTTCGTTCTTTTCTGGGCTTAGCGGGGTATTACTGTAGATTCATTGCAAACTTTTCAAAGATTGCTAAACCACTAATGGCGCTAACCCAAAAGAATAGACTCTTTGAATGGGGACCCGAACAAGAAGAGGCTTTCGAGACATTAAAGTGCAAGTTGTGTAACGCTCCTATTCTAACACTCCTCGATGGAAACGATGATTTTACCATGTATTGTGATGCCTCTAATCAAGGTCTTGGTTGTGTTCTTATGCAACGAGGAAAAGTCGTAGCATACGCGTCAAGACAATTGAAGGTTCATGAAGTGAACTACACAGCCCACGATCTTGAACTTGGTGTTGTGGTTTTCGCTTTGAAGATCTGGCGACACTAAATTTATGGGACGCAATGCATAGTCTACACCGATCATAAGAGTCTCCAACACGTGTTCAATCAAAAGGATCTTAACATGAGACAAAGACGTTGGATCGAGTTGATTAGCGACTACGACTGTGACATTCACTACCACCCTGGGAAGGCGAATGTTGTAGCCGACGCGCTGAGTCACAAGATCCACAACAAGACTGTCTAGCTCCAAGAAATCCGAGATCAAAGGAAGTGGTTTGACACGTTAGGGGAATTTGATACCAAGATTCATGTGGATGTTAACGAGGCTACTATCATGCTTCAGAACATAAGGATTGATAGTGCCCTCAAGTTATGCATTCGTGAGGCTCAACAAGCAAGGTTAACCGACGAAGGGAAAGATGAAGATTTGGCGTTTAATGTTCGGTCACAACTGGAGACAAAACCGAACGACATGTGGTATTTCTTGAATCGACTTTGGATCCCGAATCGTGACAATCTCCGTCACTTCATCATGAACGAAACCCATAAAACCCGATATTTTATTCATCCTGGCTCCGATAAGATGTACATGGATCTGCGTGGCCAATATTGGTGGCCTGCGATGAAGAAAGACATAGTGTCTTATGTTTCCAAGTGCCTCACATGTGCAAGAGTCAAAGCTGAACACCAACGACCGAGTGATTTACTTGAACAACCTGAAATCCCTATATGGATATGGGAACATATATCCATGAATTTCATAACCAAGTTATATCGTACTCCTTGTTGCCATGATAGTATATGGGTGATTGTGGACCGTTTGACCAAAACGGCATATTTCATACCAATACGAGACACTTACATAGTTTCAAGATTGGCTTGTATCTACATTGACGAAATTGTGAGTCGTCATGGTGTGCCATTGCACATCATATCCGACCGAGACGCTCGTTTCACTTTGCACTTTTGGTCGTCTATGCAAGAATTTTTGGGTACCCAATTGGACTTAAGTACGGCTTACCATCCTCAAACGGACAGTCAAACCCTCTAGGAACTACTACGTCTTTGTGTCCTTGACTTTGGTGGTGATTGGGATACTCATTTTCTGCTCGCAGAATTTCGTATAACAATAGTTATCACTCGAGTATCAAGATGGTACCATTCGAAGCACTTTATGGTCGTAAATGTCGTTCACCGATCTGTTGAACCGTCATTGGTGAAAATTTCATCACTGGTCCTGAACTTATACAAGAAATGACCAGTAAAGTCTCCATATCCACAAGAACCTTGAAGTGGCAAGAAGTCGACAAAAGAGCTACGCCGCTAAGCGACACAAGCCATGGGCTACTTATGCTTGTTGTTTTAACTAATAGTTAATTTTGTTAAATTCTTGTAAGGGCTATTGTTGGTATTTATGAAACTCATGGCTACTTATGCTTGTTGTTTTAATTTGTCTTTAATTCTTTAATTTGAAAGTTAATAATGTTAATTAATACATATTAAATAAATAATAATCATAATAACAACAACACAACAATAATAATAATAATGATAAAATTAATAATAGTAAAATTATAATAATTAATAACTAATAATAATAATAATCTTATTATTATTATTATTATTATTAATTTGTAAAAAATAATTAAACTTAAAAAGGTTTAATAGTTGGAGTTAAGAAGTCAATGGGGCCTTAGTGTCAATTTAGAAACTTTAAATATTAAATTTTGTGCATAAAATAATAATAAACCAAACTACAAGGGGTGAAAGTGTAATTTAGAAACTTTAAATATTAATTTTTGTGCATAGTCACCCCCGTATCCCTGGCAGCTTCTCCGGCCACCTCCGGCGAGCTCCGGCGAAACCCTAACACCCACCAAAACACCATTAATCAATCTCCAAACCATCCCAAACGCTTCGTGAATGTGATTCGAACACCGTTACGAACCTTAAACGCGTTTAAACAATGGTTATGAACTTGTATGAACCAAGTAATCGTCATCATAAATCATGGAGCCGTTCAACCATTAAAGACTAATAATAATCCAATTAATCGGACATCAGCAATCACTTAACTATCTTTAATCTTTTCCCACTCTCAATTCCACTTGAAAACATTCGAACAAACCGATCCAATCAAACACTTAGTCACGACCTACTTTATACTCGAACACCATTCTCTAGACTTCAAGACCTGAAATTGACGAAGGGCTTTTTTACAATAAGGTTCTTAGCAACTTTCTGTGCAGCGAATTTGAACATCATCAACAATTGCATCGTGAACAATACGTCACCTTGGTCGCGATTGTTCTTCAAGTCGTGTCATTCAAATCAACAACTACCGGGTAATTAAACATACATACATGTTCGCTTTTACCTGAAGGATGAAAGACCTAGCAATAATTTTGCAGGATCGGTTTGTGTTACTAAACACTTGGTTTTCTTTCAAACTCACTTAAACAACACTCTTGATGAAAGCAAAGTCTTTAAGAGTTGATAACAATATAATAAGTAATAATCAAACACAAGAAGTAATTTTCAAGGTACTTGCATATATTGCTTCTCAACTCAAATATGACAAGACTCTTACAAGCATATCTTTATGAGTTACAATGAGAAACTATATATAATACTACCTAGAGCCGGATATACTTTGATACCAGCTTGAATCCTCTAACTAAAGCAAATACTACAAAGCTATAGTTTAAGGTATCTCATATAAGACTTTATTTGAGATATGGTAGTCAGGACATGTCCCTGACTTACCTTTTGTTACCAACTAAAGTTGGTAACTTGTACTAACATAAAAAGGTGAACAGTGGAATAAAGTATGGTCAACTACATGGCTCTTTGAGAAAATGCCATGCAGTATCAGAGGTCTGAAGCAGAGTTTCAGAGACCATACTTATGTCCACTAGTTCATAGCAGTGTCTTCTGAAGGTTAAATGGCTTCGGAAGAAGAAGTACTTCCGAAGCCACTTATACTTCGGAAGAGGCTGCCTCTTCCGAGGCATGAGAACTTCTTCTTTTCTTCATACTTCGTAAGTAGTCTTCTGATGTTTTCTTCTGAGACTTGAACTTCGGAATTAGATGCTTTAACTTCGGAAGTAGAGTTTGTCTTCGGAAGTTGATCTTTCACTTTGTCTTTGGAAGAACTCTACTTCCTTTGGAGGTTCCACACTTGGATTCGGAAGCCTTTGTAAGTAGCACCAAAATATGATTAAGTGATTTGGTTTTGGTTGCACTAGCCTTCTTCTTGATCCAACAAATTTGGTTAATAACATCGATTGATGCTTCAATTTGGGATCAATCGAATTTAGGATTCTTGGTGAATTGGGGGTTTATCTGGAATTGTGTTTTTAAAAATTAGGAACCACTTCTTAACATGGACAAGGCCTTTGTTTCACTGGTAACACTCTACTCTTCTGAACAGGAGGTCCCCGGTTTGAATCTGGAACCTTATGTTTTAATTTTAGGGCTTTTTAGCCTTCAAATTAATTCCAATTTTTTTTAAATATAAAAAATCACTTTATAAACTTGTGAAATTTTAAAGTTGTTAAATTATTTTTTGCATATTTATTTCATAAAATATCTTAATAATTCTTTTAAATATTTTAGACAAATAATATGCTTAGTTTATTTATTCTTTTAACAAATAGACTTTAAATAATGATTTAAATCACTAAAATTATTATTTGTTCAACTTTTATCTATATATATATTATTATATTTTAAATGATGATTATTTAAAAGAAAATTTATTATAAAATTTATTAAAAAATGATTTCTTTTACATTCCTTTACACTAAAATGCTTAAATAGTATGTTTCATTTTTTTCATGGACTTAAAAACATGATTAATTATTTCATTTTATGTAATTTAGTTAATAAAACCCCCCAAATACCAAATTGAACCCCTAGTTCTGTTAAAACATTAAACTTATTATATTAAACTTAAATATTGTAATTATATATTTAGGTATCTTGTGGGGATTTACGTTGGAACGACGCCTAATATTATTCCTATTAATCATCCATCTTATATTTATTGATCACGTGAGTATATTTCTATACCTCTTTTTATTATTTTTACACTTTGGGGTGAAACATGTTACCTTATAACTATTGCACTTGTAAACTCGTTTGATTCTTGTAAACTCGTTTGATTCTTGTAAATACTTGGGCAATTCACTCGTATGTTATGATTAGTTGAACTTTAGTAATTACCATGTATTGACTATTATATGTGCAATCATTAACTATTGCTAGCCTGGCGACGTCATAGATTTATAGGCCTGACAGGCCTGCTTGGTTAATCCAAGTACACTTAGCTAATCGTATAATCTTGTAAACGTGGAATCTTGTAAACTGTCAAGGTTTGATTGTTACATCTGTCATACATCCCTGGTTACTTTGCTCACTAACTTATGTTGACATTTTATTTTTAACATGTTTCAGGAAACACGCAAGTTTGATTGTCCTCTTTGAAGCTTATTTACATCTAGGAATGGACCTAGTTAAATAAATGAGCTGTCTTGAATTATTTCATGTTACGTTATGTTGTTTTCTTATTTGAGACTTATGGTTGTAATTTACCTTTGAAACTTATGGTTATAATATTTGGATTAAATAATAGCGTTATGTGGTTGTAAACAATGTTAACCCTCACATCTCGACAATTCCGACGTTAAGGTTGGGGTGTGATAGGACTCATCGTCCTCGATAAACCTGAGAACTCATCATCCCCGATGAGGTTTGTCCCACCATCTCAAACAGCACGTGAGTGGCTTTGATACCATTCTGTAACATCTGACCCCTTGTAATGCCAATATTATCCACTTTGCCTACGAGGAGATCACGTATATGCTTTTGGTTTTCTGGGTGAAAACTTCTTGGGGGAGGTCACCCATCCCTAGATTGTTGCCACTTGAGCACGCTTAACCGTGAAGTTTTCCTCTCATGCATAGCCAATATGCTTTTTAAAACGCATTGGTGATATTAGAGGCCAACCATTCTTTATAAACATGAATCTCTCCTGTCCACGGCTGATATAAGATTTATGTAGGGTGTCATAGTTCCCTATTTTTAAGTTCACCATTTTTAAACAATTCATAAATTTTAAACACGATATTATTTTTTTAAAAACTTCACCATAAAACAAGCATTTTTTAATATTTAAAATGCTTATAATGTTGATAATAAAATAAATTTTTTTAACTCATTGTGTAATCTTGTCAGGTCATTGTGTAATCTTATGAACTGATGAGGATTACACAATTCTCCGATGAGAAATACACAATGAACTTGAAATGTAAAAAGTTAACATTTCTTATTATTGTATGATTCGAAAATCATCATTTAAAAAACAATGAATAACACAATGGTCAACATTAGACACAATGAATAACATAAAGACCAACACTAGACTCGCTGATAAGCAATACACACAATGAGCTGATTAACGAAGATTATACAATGACATGATCATGATTACATAATGAACTGAAAAAGAGATAAAAAAAATTACATTTCAACATTTTGTTATTTGAAAATCATCATTTTAAAAACACAATGCATAACATAATAGTGTATTAGACACAATGTGTAACATAATGACCAACACTAGACTCGATAATTAGCAACGAAAACAATGAGCTGTTTGACAACAATTACACAATAACCTGATCAAAATTCCACAATATGGTGGAAAAAATGTAATAAAATTACAACTTCAACGTTATGTTATTTGAAAATCATCACTCTAAAAATCACAATGGTTAACATTACACAAAAAGAATAATACAATGACTAGCACTAGAGTCGATAATTAGCAATAGAAACAATGAGTTGTTTGATGAGTATTACACAATGACCTGATTAATATTTCACAATGAATTGAAAAACTTAATAAAATATATTTTTAGTATTTTATTATTTGAAAATCATCATTTAAAAAAACACAATGTATAAGAAAATAATCAACATTAGCATGATCTGATAAATATTACACAATAACTTAATATTACATAATAAGATGACAAATATTACACAATGAGCTGAATAATGTGAAAAAAATTCATTTTGACGTATTAAAATTATAGGCGTTCTAAAGATTAAATAACACTTGTTTTTATGGTGTTATTTTTCTAAAAATAATATTGTATGTAAAAATTATGAGCAGTTAAAAAAGGTGAAACTT
Organism: Flaveria trinervia; assembly: GCA_025506515.1. Classification (NCBI taxonomy): domain Eukaryota; kingdom Viridiplantae; phylum Streptophyta; class Magnoliopsida; order Asterales; family Asteraceae; genus Flaveria; species Flaveria trinervia. The sequence continues at coordinate 5,885,817 of CM046457.1, read as the reverse complement.
AAAAATGTTATTAAGACTAAAATACACTTGGCTTATCATTTAAAGTTTTAATTATTTACCATTATGCCACACCGGATTTTTTAACCCTTGGATCTAAAATCTAACAGATGTTAATCTTTTTCACTCTTTTTAGTTTTTCTTTCCTTTTACAATAATCCCACCCGTAAAATAAACTGTAAGAGACACAAAATAAATATAAAAAGATTTTATGTTTAACACATGTTGCTTTTGAGCAAACTTTATTAAGAAACATACATATTAAATAAGGGAGAATTCATATATTCCTCTCTTCACCAAAAAAATTATATATTTATCCAAAACACAACTTTTAATATATATTAAATAAAATTATTTGTAGATTTGTTTTGAGAAATTGTGTGATTTCACAAGTTTAAACGAAGAATGAATAAATACAACGCAACTATATGTTCAAAATCTTTGAAAACATAATATGTATGAGGTATAAAGTCCAATTTTGATAGATTTATAATTAGTTATGCCAAAATTACCAAAATAATTATTTCACTAAACATTTCTACAAAGTTAACTATCTACTCTTAAGTTTACTAAATACTCTCACAAATCAGATGACTTCGTATGATCTGTTATCACTTAGCAATATATTCATAATACATAGCCGTGTCACCAGGGCCTGTCCTGAGACTGTTTAAATAATTTTAAGCCCTGAGCAAATAGAAAAAATAGGCCCTATAAATATAGTATCAATAACCAGTATGTTAAAAATCTATAATACAACAATAATTTGTTACCAATACATAAAAGTATTGTAGCAAAATAATATAACTTACTTACTTAACCGAATCGTAAGACTTTCATAACGTTTTTTTAATGAACTTTAGATTGGATCGACTAAATTAATTAAAATATTAACGAATCCTAAGTTTCAATTGATCAAAATAATTAAATTGTTATTGTAATAATCTATAGTTGTTTATATATATATATATAGATTGGATCGCTCACTCTGCGCACGCTCAAGCCTCTCATGTGTGTCACTAAGGGATACAAAGTCTTATTATATTGCCAATTTAAGAATAAAAAATATAAACTTTTTTTTCAGTTTAATATCGCAATGCGAGACTCTAATTGGGTTTTCATAACGTACAGATAGTTCTAAGTTATTTTTTTTACAAAAAAATATAAGAAATTTTCTTAACTAAATCTTAAATTATGACTTGATAGTTTTCTATTATTTTCAACAAATATATTACAATGTTGACTACGTACTAGCCCACTTTGGCAAATCCATGTGCTTTTCCTCTTGTTTCAGACGTACAAGTCTCTATGCTCATTGTACAACGTCTGCGGTCAAATTTGGAATTTTCTTATTATTATGTTGAAACGCGTAATAAATGGGAAAAACACATAAAATAATAATTTTATGAGATAAGGTCTTGATTAATATAGTCATGATTTGTAGGTTTATTTTTGTATTACTTTTGTTTTGTTTCGCATAAGTTATAAGATTTTGTCGTAAAATTACAATAACATCATCATCTCGTATCATTTAACTAGGTATTCTTTTTTTCACACGATATAACGTAAAGTTTGTATATTAGAAAAACTTGACTTTTAATCTGCTTTCTTGACCTACATTTTTATGAACGTGATGTATGAATTTCTTTAGGATTTAAATATGAATAAAGAGGATGTGATCAGCAGTATTGGCCACTTTTGTTGCTCATCATTTGTTTTTTTGTACCATGTACTATGATCACATAACCGAATTGAAATCTATGCCAAATTTAGATGTTAAAATTTATTTAAACTAGCTAATAGAAGATTTTTTTTGGTAAGTATGGTACAATTCTAGACTAGTTAAATAATTGTATTAACTACTAATTAATGATATTATTTAATTTAATTATAAATGCGATTTGTAAAGAGATTTTTTTTATAAAATATGAAATATTTCTAAATATCAAATTTTAAATATACTAAATATTTTAAAACCTATGTTCTAAACAATATTTTTTATAAAATAATTAAGAGTTAATTACATAAATAGTCCCTTTGGTTTATATAAAATAACAAGTTTGGGTACCAAGCAAAAAAAGTAACAAGTTTGAGTATTCACTCTTAGTTTTATAACACGTTTGAGTATTAACACTAACGGGCGTTAGATTTTCTGTTAAGTTTAAAGGTATTTTAGTCTTTTCACATTATAAGAATACTTGTGTAAATTAGAGGGACTAGTTATGTAATTATATTAAAGTAATATATTTATATATGACTCTATATATATACAGACATATATACAGACACATACATACATGCATTTATCAATATCCATCGACCATGCCACTACCACCACCGACTTACAACCACTAGCCATTGCCACCATCGATTGATGACCACCACCAACTGTCACCACAACCACCACCAATTGCTGCCGCCACCACATCTCACCATTATTGTCATCATCATCACGCCATCACCACCATCGCACCATCACCACCATCGCACCATCACCACCATCGCACCATCACCACCATCGCACCATCACCACCATTGCACCATCATCATCATCAAACACTAAAGTCGTCGGTTTAGTCCCCAAGTTTAAAGCTCTGCCTACAAGCCTTAACACCAAGAATCCCTAATTAGGTAAGGCTTGATTTGGGTTTTAGGGTTTTAAGAAACAAATTTAGGTTCTAAGGATCTGAGAAAAGATTAGGACATAAATTATGTTGGTTTAGGTCACATTTGATTAGTACTCATCGGAGTGATTAGAGGTGGTGTCACCAGAGGTGGGGGAACCAGTGGTACGTTTGGTACCACGAGTGCAATTAGAGGTGGTGTCGTCAAAGGTGGGGAAACTGGGTTTATTTTGGTTGTGGCTTCGTCTTACCAATCGATAGCTGGCGTTGGTGGAGGTGGATGGTTGGATGTGAGGTAGACGAGGATGTGGGTTTTCTTTTTGTTTTATAGTTTATTACATAAATGGTCCCAGGAATAAAAAGATAGATATTATTATAAAATTATCCCTTCAAAGGGTATTTTAGTTTTTTTATTCAAATTTAACAGAAAATCGAACATCTATTAGTGTTAGTACTCAAACTTGTTACAAAATTAAAAGTGAGTACTCAAACTTGTTATTTTTTTGCTTAGTACCCAAATCTGTTATTTTATATAAACCACAAGGACTATTTATGTAATTAACTCAATAATTAATATAAGAAGTATGATATAGAATGACACTTCTTCTTAAAACAGTCGGGTTTGAAACAATATGTTTGAAAAACAACTATTTTGAAAAAATAAAAAAGAGATTAAAATAATATTACTGTCTTACTATTTAAAATTTTTATTCATACATAATTTTAGTCGTGTGTTATCTTAAAATATTATTTTAAATCTATATAGTTTCACTACTAACTAATATATAATATATTAATACCGTGTAATACACGAGATATTAAGATAGTTTTAATTTAAAAGAAGGTTTAGTTTGATTTATTTTAGCCAAATTATGAAGCAAGTCCCAAGCATACATGATTGGTTTCATCCGTATGTAACAATCTTATAAAACAAAGGTCAAAAACATTTGAGATATTGCTATGCTAATGTAGTAGTTTATGATGGTTGATTTTTGCAAAATTTAAGAAACTTAATATATTTTTTTAGTGGTGTTTCTAT